>MEJB01000026.1:1056356-1134397 GCA_001752375.1 Rhazya stricta | reverse complement strand
CCCAAATTAGAAACTATCATAATCCGAAAATGTAACTAACTTTACTCATATTCATATTTATTGCACAAAACAAAATTCAAATACTTTGTCTTACAATGTTTGTAAAAATTTCGACAGAATTTCCTCTATAATATCAATAATTACTCCCTGTATGCAATCAGAAAATTTCTCAAACATTTTCAATACTCGCATATATTATGTATTCAAAACCCCACACCATCCAATATGAAATAATCTTCCATTCAACAATCTTTTACCAATTTAACACTTACGAAATTGATATTCTATGCAACTCAAAAGAATTTAATGCATGAGTAGATGAATCAATAAAATCGTAAACAATACATAGAACCTCTCTATTCAACCATTTCCCTTATTCACTAAAATTTATTTAAACATCACTTGGGTTATCAAGGCTTGCACATAAATGACCTCCACGCACCATCTGGCTACACATCACCTTAAATGCAAAATGAAGAAATGGAATGAGTTATAAAGCTTAATAAACAAATCTCATGCATGAACATATGTAAAATGCACTATATGCCATAAATTTAAAATTTCACTTCATTAAATAAAACTTTCTAAACATTTTCATAAAACTTTCGTTTCAAAATGTAAGAATTTTTCAAAACCTTTCCATTTCATTAAAGTCGTGAGCTCACTTAGCGTAACGCCTAACCATTAAGCTTGCAGTGGGCCATTATTCCTTAGAACCCGATCACATTTCCTACCAATAGAACCGCAAAACGGTTAACATTACTTTAACTTTTCCTTTTGCCTTTTTCACCTCCCAAGWGGTGAACATTACTTATTTTCCTACCCTACAAGAGGGTTAGGTCAGTGCGTCAGTGCCCTATGCACCATTTCCCACTCACATCTTTCATGGCTAGGTATACACTCCTTTCCAAAATCTTAACATTTTTTGATAATAATTCATTTATAAAATTTCATTTCTTTCCAAATTTTATTTCCTAAAYCATTCGCTTTCTAAATGCACGAATGACTCATGTCAGAAATGATGTAGAATACTATAACTAAATGCCCATGACATGAACTACATAAATCTGTATTTAAACATATATGTTAACAGTAGGAACACCTTACATGAAATAATCCAATACATCCACAACCACATTATTTAATACAATCCAATATGTAATCACAACATAACACACAACACAGTTCAATATAACCACAACATAATACACAATGGAATAAAGTTGATGAGTATGAGGATTTACTTACTTGGAGTCCTTAACGTTAAAATTCTACTTTAATTGTAAAGCAGAGTCCCTTGACCACTCCTAATGTCAATGTGCCTGAAAATAACCTAATTATTATTAGAAAAAGGAAATTCATGTAACACAATTGTCAACTTTAAAATATTTAAAGCTTATCCTATGAACGTCACTCATCCTTATAAAATTCGTACTTATATTTCGAATATAACAGCAATAAGTTACTTCATATTTTAAAACTTCYTCTAACAAAGGTAGTGTCAATCATAATCACTTTATATTTCTAAAATACATTTCTCATACTAATTTATATATAACCTTAAATCATGTATAAACAAAATCTGCGTTTTCATAAACTCATCAATATCGAATACAACTACGAAATTCATTTGATTAATGAAATCAAAGAAATAATGGTTTCACCTTTAATCCTGGGAATCCTAAGTGTTGTGTATGAAGCTGTGTTGCTCCCCGGACGTGCACTCAGGCATCGCTCGGGTAACAGCCCTGGTTGAGCACGGTGCCTAGTTGCTTGGGCATCTGGTAGCCTAGGTGCCTGGGCGCTTGGTTGCCTGGGYGCCTGATGGGCTTGGAATTCCTTCTCTTAGTYGGACTTAGCCGACCAAAACAAAAATCGGATGGAGCTTGGACAGCACCAATCGAGGCAACACACCGCCAGGGAGAGAGAACGGCGTCTAGGCTATGTGGAAGCTGATCTGGAAGGCAACGAGTAGTGTACCTCTGGGCGGGCGGCTCCTGGTCAGTAACAGAAGAAGCTCGACGAGTAGCGGGCAAGCTTCGAGGCACTTGGACCACGAATTCGGCGGGTCAAGTGCAGTAAGCTGCAAACCAGCAGGAGGGCTGCGGCCAACAAGCTTCGATCGCGATCAAGGCGAAGATCGATTGGCTCTGGTCGAGCATGGCCTGCCGTGAAGCTTGTTGGGCTAATGGACGCCTAGCAACCAGGTGCCCCGGCGCCTAGAGGCTCAGATGCCTAGGCGACCAGGCCTCTTGCGCGATCAAGGCTGTTGCGCGTGTGTTGCCTGASCGCACGCTTGGGGCGCAGTGCCACCTCCACGACACTTGGAGTTTATTGATTTAAAGGTGAAACATTATTATTCGGTATTSAGAATTTATAACCTATGTAATTATGTCCTAAAGTGAAATTTTGTTAGAACATAGATTAGTTTTAATACCYGGGCTAAGGAGTTTAAATTGTACCTTTAAGAACATGATAATTGGTGATGYGAGAATTAAGTATGAAATAAAAATTGGCAAATGACATTCATGGAATGGACATTTAATATCTAAGCTTAGACAATCGTACTAAATGGACTTTCCCTCTGTAATCACAATTAGGTCGTTTTCGAGCACATTGACATTGGGAACGATCAAGGGATTTCATTTTCGCAATTTAAATAAGAATCTTTAACGTAAAGGACTCCAAGTAAGTAAATTCTCYATTTCATTAATGCATATGTATTGATGTTTCTAAATTCCTTTTTGGCAAATTGAATACGTTGTATGAGTTCTATGTAAGTGAATCCCCATACCCGCCTACCTCTTTCGTTGTGTGTTATGTAGTGGCTGTATTGAAATCTGTTAAGATTGTGTTGAATGTTTTCACGTGTTTTATGTTTTGTACTGTTATTATATTGAATGGTACTTTAATACAGTTTTATGTAGTTCATGTCATGGACATGTAGTTATAGTATTCTACATCATTCCTAGCATGAACCATTCATACATTTAGAAAGCGAATGGTTTAGGAAATGAATTTTGAAAGAGAATGAATTTTATAAATGTATTATGTTTAGGAAAATGTTAAGATTTTTGGAAAGGAGTATAAACCTAGACATGAAAGATGTGAGTGGGAATGGAGCGTGACGGACCGGCGTACCGACCCAACCCTCTTTGGGGGTAGGAAGATATGTAATSTTCACCTCTTTGGAGGTGAAAAGATGAAAGGAAAAGTAAAGGAATGTTAACCGCTTTGCGGTTCTACTGGTAGAAATGTAATCGGATTCCAAAGAATAATGGCTCACTGCAGAGCTTAATGGYTAGGCGTTACACTCAGTGAGCTCATGACTGTAATGAAATGAAAGGTTTTACAAGTCTTACATTTTGAAAGGAAATATTTTATGAAAAGATTATGAAATAGAAATGTTTAGAAAGTTTTCATTGAGAAAGTGAGATTTTTATAATTCATGACATGTAGGGCATATTCATTCATTCATGAATGAGATTTGCTTACTGATCCTTATAGCTCATTCCATTTTCCTCACTCTGCATTTCAGGTGATGTGGAGCCAGATGGTGCGTAGAGGTCGCTTGTGAGCATGCCATGATACCCTGAAGCATTTTCTAAATAAATTTTACTGAATAAGATAAAATGGTTTTCTCTGTTATTAAGATAGTTCTTATTTGGTTTAGCTGATAGTGCTTTAAATCCTTTTATTTTCCACAAGTTTAGTTTTGATAAATGTCAAATTGGTAAAGGATCTGTGGGAATACAGTACTTATCATATCGGATGTTTATTGCATTGGAATGCATGTTGTTTTATGGGTTTTGAAATGTTTGAGAACTTTTTGAATGTATACAGGGAATGGCTATTGAAATTATAGAGGAAACTCTACTRAGATTTCTATAAATCTCTTTTCTATTTTAAATTTCAAGATTTTTATTATTTCAAAATTTTTTRCAAATTCATATCAGTGAGTAAATGGTGACATTCCCGAGTTAGGATAAAGTTTCTTAATCTGGGGGGGTTACATTTAATGTGAGTTCCTATTTCTTTTAAACTCCTTAACAATGCATGTTTTTATTTAAACGTACTCTAGATAAATTTTACCAGAATTCTTGTATGCTTGAATGTGAATTTCTTCCTTATTTTAGAACAAATATGTGCGACTGTGTTACTCTAGAAATCTGTATTAAATATCGCCCAATACTTTACTGTAAATTCAATTTTTCTTTGAACTTCTCAAAATGCATGCTTGTTCTATCGGTATATTTAAGAACTTCTGTATGCTTGCTTCTCCCATTTTACGATTTCCTCCAAAAATGTTTCAAGTCTCCATTTCACTAAACTGAACAAAAAAAAAATGGCTTCGATATTCTTTAATTGACATGACACCTATTCTTCRGTACTCTTGATACTCGAGAAAACTTCATGAAAATTATTTGAGCATGATCTTGCATGATTCTTATGATATAAGACAAGTACTCTATGAAAAGTCTCATGAAATTAGTCAGGCGAGTAAAGTAATGTACTTGGCTGGTCACCAGTACGAGTACCTCTTGAGTCGTTAGCCGTCAATTCTAGGCCAAAAATCGGTGGATTATGTCTATAGCGAGCTGAGACCCGATGGGTGGATGATTACACCATATAGTACCCAYAGTACTTGTTAGACACTCGAACCCTTGGTTAGGAGTTTTAACTAGGGGCGACCGACTCCTATAGTTGTGCTAGCCAACTTTATCATGGTATTGTGCTCTTAGAAGTGCAGATGAAAGCTGCACGTGTAATACAAGGATATAAGATTGGTAATACTGACCCTGTGGAGAATATCTCTGATGGTTTCCATGTGCATATCATGCTTTATAAATGGCAAAGCATATTGTTACTCAATGTTATACGTAATATTCTTGCATATAATTGCTTGACATCTGATCTTGACCTATTTTCTTGAACATGCTTCGGAACAATTTCTAAATTATATCTACATGATTTTATATTATTTTCATAATTGTAACTCGATCTTTACTCGCAAATTGTGAATTACTGCAACTTAATATATGAATCACATGCACATCACTCACTTGGAACCCACTAAGCGTTGCTCATTAGCTTCTTTACTCACATTATAGTGGTAGTTGATTAAGTTTTGAGTAGCGAAAGAAAGTCAGAGAAATCCAGGAGTTACATTTTGTAACTTAAATAAGCTCTGCACTTAGCTTTTGTTCTTTGATCTTGTACTAGCATTAAACTTATTTGGCTTTAATATAGGTTTTAACCCAGTTACATGTAAATTATGTTTTCAAGTATTGGGATGTACGTTGTTGTATTAGCAGTTATGTGTGCTTGTACCCTGACAGTGTAGAGGTAGACGACGCYCGTACAGCCCCTCTAATGGAACCTAGGGGAGGGGGGGTTGTCACAACATAAGTAATATAGTGATAAGCGAATGTCGATCCATGAGGATTCTATGTTATACAAATAGATTCAAAAATGAAAAGAATAATGTTGATAGATTAGAATTGGCGACTCAAGTGAAAATGAAATAAAACTAAGATAATCAGAGGTTGAAGACAAGACTATATAGAAGTAAGAACTGGAATATGGAGTTTAGTTAGGTATTTATGAATTTTTTAATTATGATGTTTATAGGATGCAATCATGCATGCTACAACATTGTTCACAGCACATTATGATGAGTATGTCACACATCTGCACCTATGCTAAAGGATTGATTAAGGGAATGCTACAACAGGGGGGTGTATTCACCAAATAGATAGAGTCATCAACCTTCAAGCTTTTTGGCCCTACCAACAATCRTGACATTAGCCCCACATTACCTCGGGTGACTAAATCGTTGATTTCACAACAAGACTGCTTTGTCACAGCAAATCTTGAAATCTACGCTAGTTTGCTATTTGGTGCTTAAGTGTTATGGTTTCCAAACACGGTGTTAAGCTCGTATCAGCATAGTTTGAGACCTAGCTACAGTCCTCAAAAGGAAGTTGTGCTCGCAATAGCAATCCTAAGGACGTACAGAATCGGCTTAGCTATAACCATGGGCTACGAAAATGCTACAGTATTACTCACTAATGCAAACACTACCTGGTCTTTGGCATGTTCACGTGTAACTAACTCAAGCAATGGTATTGGCSTTAGTATAAATATTAAAGCTCTAGTCTTAAGGGATATTGCTCTCAATACTCTCATTACGAACCCTGTTTATGAAAAAAAACTTTCTCACAATGCAATGGCGATTGAAACTTGACGCTACAATAATCATGCAAACCACTCACTTTACCCAAGTCTTTCCACTAGAGTTAACATTCTTGTCCTATGTTCTCAACTTCAGCTCAGAGGAATGGTCTTTCACCGAGAATTAAATCACTTGAATGAATTGCAAATGAGTTTAAGCATGCAAGAATTGAATTTAGCACATCATCATACTCAAATTCACCGTAAACCCTAATTAATGCAAATTAACTCATGATCAAAGRATTAAAACACAATATTGCAATAAGCATTCTGTTATTATATATCAAGATAAGTTTAGTACATACAGAATGTAAGAGCAATTTATTAAAATGAAAAACCTCATGTAAATGAATGCGTATCGCCAGTTTCGGATATTGCAGCAACCACTCCCAGTCTAGTATAGATTATATCATTAGCTCCTTCTTCACTTAATCAACTACTATCACTTGCTGATAACTTTCTTCTAAMATCTTCTCTGATGGTGGCTATAGTTCTTCTACAAGTTTTCCAGCTCCCACAAAGGATTTATCTAAAGAAATTGGTGAGAGCCTTCTAACTTGGYAAAGAACATTCCAAAAGCCTTCCTCCTTCTTCATTCCCAATCCTATTTATAGTTGTGTGATTCTTGCAATTTTATGGCTAATGAAATGAAGTGGATTTCGTGGTCCAGGGAGGCTTTACATGTGGCACTCAAGTGGCAGCTTCTTTGCCCGATGAGCACTTTTTAAATGGTTGCCCAACCATAGTGGAACAAGAGGCCCAATGGAGGCTCTATATGTGGTACCTTCTTCATCTTTATGCAAGCTGACATTATTTAATGAATATCTTTGCTTGCTTTCTTGTTTCCCAAATCCCTTTCAGCTCTTTATGTCAAATTCCTCCTACTTTTACTCAAACCACTGCCGATGAACAATGGAATCTTAACCTCCATTTGGCAACTTGCTCATTGCTATCTGCTTCTATTTGTTGATGCTGCAACATTAGCTTGAACTTCTATGCTGCTGCATACTACGATCCATAACTTCTTTGTCCTTCTTCTCCTTTTTCTTCAATGCAATTTTTCYGTACAAACAAGAATTAGACTATAATTGCAACAATGTTATAAAAGCTAAACTATCTTGCTATCATAAGGAATTTATGCTTTTGATGTCAGATTAGACAAAATACAATTATAAAATYGATAAATGAGATCTAAAAGTGGTAAAATTTATGCACTCATCACTTAGCCKTATGAAGCTAGTTTATGTTGAGTTCGAGCATCGAAGGATGGTTTGGACAATCCTTTTTGATGTCCCAATAATCTTGATGTTAATTCCAATATATTTTTATAAATATTTGGATGATACTTTCGATACTCTCCTATTTTGGTTCGGACGTCAAAACTGGACACGTACAAGGTAAAGTTGGTTCTCTTTTCTACCATTAATTTGGAGAGTCTAAAACGACACTTAGAATTTTCCTTAACATCAACAATTTAGTGATTCAAAGCTACAATCTTGAGAGAATATCTTCAAAAGCATTTATTGATTATTCTATTCCAAAAGTGCAGAGAATCCTTTAGCAAAGCTTTGTGAAATCAAATTTATTTATCCAAAATTTATTATCTTTATTTTCAAGAGTGAAATATTTTAACAAACTTTCTCTCCTTTTGAGAAAATATTTCAAGGTTGTTTAGGACATAAAACCTTTGTTGAAAGGTGAACCTTAAGGTCGTAAAAAGTGTTGTTGCRTAAAACTCGTTTATTGGGTGATCCCTTTGTATAAAAGTCTTTGTGACTTTTTTAGTGGATGTGAAAATTCTTGTGGCATGACCCTAGGTAATAAATGTAGATTTAAAGTAAAATTGAAACTCTACAAATCATGTGTATCTTGTAGTTATTTCTCTCTTTCTTTTTTGCAGGGGTAAGTACTAGCCAAACAAGTGTCTTGAACTCCTAACCTCTCTTTAGTGTTTCAGCCTAAATTCAAATCACAYGATTATTTCTCTCTTGTTTGCTTGTACTTTATGTTGGTTGTTATGACTTTTATTGTTTATAAAAACACTTATCATTTATTGCACCCACCAGGTGATTCATATTTTGATATTTTTAAAACCCAATGTGCCACCTTCTTAGGTACATTTCACCCCCAAACCTAAGGAACATTGCTATTCCTCAAGCAACTAGCAAAAAGAAAAAAAAAAAAAGGCTCACATAAAGGTCTTCCACCCTAAGGAATATTGCAGTAAAAATCCACAAAATGATTCGTCAAAGTACAAGTATGTGGTAATGAGACATGTCTGCTTATATATTAAATGTACAAGCTATCTCAAAATTAACACATAAGACTAATGTGATTTCAAAATTTGTTGAACAAATCTCCTTCGACAAAAATTTGAATTCCACAAAATTAGAAATAATAAGGAGCGGCTGAAATCAGGTTGGTAACATGGGTTCAAAGCATTGCTCCAGCACTACTGTTGTAGCATGGAAAGGTGCATCATTTTTCTTTTCCCTTTTTTTAATATATGTACATGTGTGTGAAACTTTATTCTATAACGTCACAGAGATTGTTTTGCATGAAAATCAACATTTTGTGATGAAGGTCTCCGTTACTAAGCCCGAGTCACAGAAATAAGAGTTGCTATGCATACTCATACCTAATGTTTCTTTTTGATACCAAATTACACATGGGTAACATGTATAACTCTGGTTACTAGGCAACGTAATGCGTTGTAGTTATTTAGTGCACAAATAAGTAAATCAAAAGACACCCCCAAACTTGTTCGAAATTTTATTTCAAAAAACTTTCACTCCATTGTCAAGACTAAGAAAGGGCTTTCATAATTTAGTTTCAAAAGAAATGCCAAACTAACTTGGAATCACATTTGTGTATTAGAAAGATTAGATGAGCAGGTATTGTAATAGGTAAATCATGACCATACATGGCACCCAAAAGTACAAGGAAACAYTAACACTTAACACAAACCTCTTGCAACTCTTTTACACAGACCTCTTGCAATAATCAAGTAAAACTTTGGGTAGCACAGACCTATTTTCCGTCAAGGCAGTCATAACACTATGAACAAAAACTATGAATCAAGCTCAACGCATCCCAAAATACTGGAATCATGAAAATGAAAATAACATAAGTAAAAATAAAAAGAAAACTGAAATAAATCAACGATAGTCATTGATTTCATCAAGTTATCTGCGTTAATTGTTTTCATAATCTAAATCATCAACAAAAGGGAAAGTCTAATGAGCAAAGTCATTCAATTGAAGGACTACATAAAGAATACATGGCCAAGAATGATGCAATGATTCAATGTCAAGCGGTATATTTGAGAAACTTGGAGAATTAAATGGGGCAACTTGCTAATGCCCTCAACAATAGACCCCAAGAATCTCTTCCTAGTGGTATCGAAGTTTCAAAAAGAGATGGGAAAGAGCATTGTAAAGCCATCACTTTGAAGAATGGCAAGGATTTGAATAATCCCAAGCAAAAGGTAAAACTTTCAATTGAAAATGAGGTGTTAGACACATCATGCATGTTGACCATTTAATCCTTTCGCCCAACACAAATTGCGTCCATTAACTTTTTCCAAAACAAAGTAAATTAACAATACTCAAAAGTAAACTAAACAAATATAAACCATCATGCACGCTAGCCAAAATAGARTAATCTAAAAATTCTAAAAACAAATAAACCTAACTAAATCCAAAAACATAATAACTAGATGCATGCTTCCTAAATTAAAATAACAATCCACAAAAACAAAAATCAAATGTTCCCAAAAGCAATAATAATTAAAAGCTAAACTACACTCCCCTAGTAAGTGTCCTCATTGTCAACCTGGTCCTTTCCATTGGGTTTGTTGCTGGAATTGTTGCGACATTGACATTATTACTTTTGCTCATTCTCTTATTCTTCAATGGAAGGCCAAGGGGGTTTATACACTCTTTCTAATAATCCAAGTGATTCAAATTGCTTCCCTTTATGAAGTGATATCCCTTGGTTTCCACTCATCTCGGCTAACTATTCATCTTCTTCATTAGATTCCAAAAACAATTCACTAATTATTCATCTTCTTCATTAGATTCCAAAGACAATTCATAATGCATATTTGCCAAACTGGTAATTCTGCAGCATTTCTAAAAATTTTCAACCATCAATAATTAATGAGATAAATAGAAGAGCAGTCCTCAACTTCATAAGGAGACCTTATAGCATCAAGAACATTGAAATTTACTTGTTGGTCATGAATCTTCATTCTGAGTTCTACCAACAAGTTTATACTTTTCCTAAGATCACACAAGGCCTTCCCATTATAAGTGTTTCTGATAGAAAATGGAATAATGAAACTACCTGGATCCTTCAACTATCAAGGAAAATTATTTTGCAATATAGAGCTGCATGCTTTTGTCAAAGCCATTGTTTCATCCTCCCCTAACCTCCTCTTCTTTGTCAATGTAACACCCCCATATCAGAAACTATCCTAATCTGAGAATGTAACCAACTTAATTCTCATATATTTAAAATTTTAGCGGAAGCTTTTGATAATAAAGGAATAAAATTTAAACTTTCAACAAGTTCATAAATAAATAAAAAAATTAACAGAACGACTCTTGGGTATCAAAGCCTGCTCCCAAACGATCTCCATGCACTATCTGATTAATCATCACCTGAAACGTAAAATAAGGAACTATGGGGTGAGCTACTAAGCTTAATAAGCAAATCCCATGCTTGAATGTATGCATAATGCCCTATATGTCATAAGTTATAAAATTTCACTTTCTCAATAAAAGCTTTCTAAACATTTCCATTTCATAAACTTTCTCAAAAAAACTTTCCTTTCAAAATGTAAGAACTTTTCAAGCATTTCCATTCCTTTAAAGTCGTGAGTTCACTTGGTGTAAAGCCTAGCTATTAAGCTCTGTAGTGGGCCATTATTCTTTGGAACCCAATCACATTTTCTACTGGTAGAACCGCAAAGCGGTTAACATTACTTAATCTTTTCATGAACATCACCTCATAAGAGGTGAACATTACATGATTTCCCACCCTACAAGAGAGTTAGGTCAGGTGCGCGGGTACCCCACGCCCCATTTCCCACTCACATCTTTCATGGCTTTGGCTTTACACCCCTTTTTTTCAAAATCCTTAACGTTTGGAAATTATTCATCATAAAAATAACACCTTCAAAAACTTCATTCCTCAAAACATTAACTTTTCCAAATTTCATTCTTCAAAAACATTTCCATTCTTGAATGTATGATTATGTCCATACAAGAAATATGCAACTACTGCAATCTACATGCTCATGAACCAAATGAACCCTTAACTTAAAATTTCTAACATGTTAATAAGTAATAAAATTCACATATTGGAAGTAATATCATATTATAACACATAAGAGCAATTATCAATTCACATTCAATTCACATAAGAAGATTCAATCATAATAACAACACTCTTGCATCATAACTAAATGAGAATGTTTGAATTTACTTACATAGAACTCAGATTCAATACACGTTCAATTCACCTAAGAGCAATTTAATTATAGCCACAACACATATACGTTAATGAGAATGTGAGAATTTACTTACTCGGAGTCCTTTACGTTAAAGGGTTCTTATTTAAATTGCGAAGTGAAATTCCTCGACCATTCTCAATGTCAAGGCACTTGAAATGACCTTTAAGTGCACCAAAATCTAGGTGTCGCGAAAGTGGTATTGSATCTMMGGCGTGCACTCAGACAGCGTGCGCAGCAGCCCTGCTCACCTGGGCGTTGGGCGCTGGGTGCCTGTTGCTGGTCTATGTTCCTGGTCAAAACTCAACTGACTGGCCAAGTCAGTCGGCCATCGGCAGCAACAGCTCAGTCGCAACTCGCTGAGCACAAGCGAGAAAGACGATCGTTGCCTTCGCAGGTCTCTGTTCTTGGCCGAAACTCCGCTGACTAAGCCAAGGTAGTCGGCCACCGGCAACAACAGTTTAGCAGCAACCTACTRAGCAACAACGGCGACAACAAGCGAGGAAGACGGCACGACAATCACCTTCCAGAACCTCAATTTCTGGTCTCCAATCGGTCACTCGGCGTTTCGAAGGGCGCGACTAGATCGATGTTGCCGTCTGCAGTGGAGACCAGTAACAGGACGTGCTGATCTAGTCAGTTCCTGGCGAGACCAGGCCTCCTGTCTTGTTCTGGGGGAGCAGTAGAAACGAGCGGTGGGTGGCAGCGTCACKCGACAGCCTCTAAACGGCTGATTTGATGGCTGGTACGAATCAGCCGATGAAGACTGGTTTGGATCTGGCGGCGAACTTCGGTGCGGCAAGTGGCTACAGATCGCAAGTAGCGACGAGCAGCGGCCACTTCAAGTGTCAGCAGTGAGAGAAGGGGAGAGAGGAGAAAGAGAAAGGAAAGGCCACGACGAGCGGCGTCAAGTAAACAGAGGGAAAAACTACAGCGACGGCGGCGGCGGCTTAGGTTGGGTTAGGGTTTCGGGGAAGGCGATGAACAGTATATTTAATTAAATAGTTTTTTTTTAACCTAGGCCATAACCCAAATTTTTCGTGCCTTCCCATTCCATAATTAATCCAATCCTTAAATTAAATTCAACGGGCTTTCTTTCGATAACAGTCTAATATCCGACTGAGAAATGAATAGGCCCACTAGTCAAGCCTTTAACTAATCAAGGACCCTAATCTGACAAATACGAAAATTCTGTACTTATTGAAATAATAACCACATAGAAATTTATCCAATCCTAGTTGGCACACAAATTCACACGATTAAACAAAAATCCATAAAAAGAAATTTCGAGTATTACAGTCAATATATCTTTCATGAATTTCACATATATTGGCATTTGYTGAAAAGCTCCAACAAGAGAGATATTAATATAAATTTGTTTAAARAGRTCAAGGAACTTTGTTAAATTGTTTATCCTCTTGCTATTTCTGGAATCTTTGAGAGAATAGAAGCTTTTGCTGGACTAGCTATATTTTTGCCTTTGCTGCAGGCATTGCTTGCAGCATTAGCATTCTTCCTTGGACTATTTTTTGCCATAATTTCAGCCTCTTTCTCAGCTTCTAATACATTATTTTCAACTGAAATTTTTACCTTTTGCCTGAGCTTATTCAAATCCTTCCCACACTTCAAAGTAATGGCTTTATAATGCTCTTTCCCATCTCTTTTTGGAACTTTAGTATCACTAGGATGAGATTCTTGGGGTCTATTTTTTAGGGCATTAGCAAGTTGCCCCATTTAATTCTCCAAGTTTCTCAAATATACCGCTTGACTTTGAATCATTGCATCATTCTTGGCCATGTATTTTTTAAGTAGTTCTTCAAGTGAATGACTTTGCTCATTAGACTTTCCCCTTTCTTGATGATTTAGATGATGAAAACTAAGTGGTTAGAAGGCTTATAATGTTATACTTGTGAAGAGTTTAATCCTTGATCAGCACATGAAAAGTTGGGGTGTTGTCACCAACTCGGATTATGCGGAGTAAGGATTATTATTCTTATTGAAGTTCCCCCCACATAACAAACGAATTGCAGATTAGAAGGACAACTCTCTAATGAATGCCCCTCACCACAATATACACATGAAATCGGTGAAGATGAAGAAAAAGAAGAATGTTGCCACCATAGAGAAACTACATTGCATCTTCATAGACTTAAATGTATTAGATAGTGATGAAACCTCAGCATTGAGAAAAGCTACCACGTAAAGCTCATGAATACCCGCTACTCTCTTGTTGTTATAGGCGAGGCTACACATTCCTAGCAGCCAACCATTCGAAACTATTAGTAGCTATCCTC
Organism: Rhazya stricta; assembly: GCA_001752375.1. Classification (NCBI taxonomy): domain Eukaryota; kingdom Viridiplantae; phylum Streptophyta; class Magnoliopsida; order Gentianales; family Apocynaceae; genus Rhazya; species Rhazya stricta. Next base: position 1,120,354 of record MEJB01000026.1, on the reverse strand, counting down.
TCGAAGATCTTAAAGGCTTCATTGTAAAACTTGTCAAGTAAGGCTCCATTAGCTGAATTATCCACCACATTGCGATATTGAGGACCAAAACTATTTCGAAAAAGTTCCTTGAACCGTTCCCATGCCTTATAAAATCTTTAAAGACGTCAACAAAAGATTTATCAAGCCATGCAAATGGATCCTAATTCAGTGAAGGGTTTCACAATGGGATTCGTCATCTCCGCTTTTGCGCTTGAATTTTATGACACTCCATCGGAGTATTTCCTCCTCTGAYGAGTCGCCAGTGGTAGTTTGCTTAGTATCAATTTGCTCAGCGCCCTTGCCATGATCCTAAAACTTTTATTTTAGACTATTGCTGATTTAACAAATGTGAATTTTTTGAGTAATGCATTACCAATAGAAGGCAAACTACTTGAATTATTCGTAGATTACAAATTACAAATTCAATTTTCAATCCAAATGAACTATTCTCTGATTTTTTTTTTTCACATGAGAAATAATTTCAAATTTAAATTTTTTTCATATTTTTCACCTTTTTTTTTTTCATTGAAGGAGTATTTCTTCAACAAAGAATTTTTTTTCTTAAAGAAAAAGCCAATCTAAATACACCAACTTGGAAGAARTACCAATAAATTAATACAACAGGTAAAATTTATCCTCTTCTTTGGATGACATCTTAAATTAAAATGTCATCAACTCTTGATTTAAAATGTTATTATTATTGACCCAGTTTGAGAAGCATTTCTTAACTCAACTAACAGATRTGGATTTTGATTTTTTTTTTCAGTTTTTCATTCTCTTAATTTAAGCAACTTCTCTTATATTAAGCCAAATTTCTTAACTTAAGCTATCATYTAATTACATYAGGCTATATTTGGATTTGAGCCTAAATCATTATTTATTAACCTTTTATCGATCGATTTGGAATTACAAAACRTTTTCAAAACCTAAAATAGTTATCTAACTTGCATTGTGCACAAGGAACACATCTATGAACGACTAGCACTTATTGTCGATGATCTTCAAGTTATTGAAGTGATAACCATAGCTAATAACCCTATTTTGACCCCCATTTTTGCTCAATTTTAACTAGTTCCTTATGACTGTTAACCTGATTCGTGACCGCTATTCTGATATCTCTTTTATTATATATTTGAGAATGCAAAAGTAACTATTTCAAACCTAACAAACTTGATCTTTGAGAAATTTCTGAAAGATAACGAAAATGATACAACATTCATAATTTCAAGGAATGAGTTTGAAAAATTTCTATCAACAAAGCAGCAAAAATCCCTTACATTTAATGACAATTATGAGTTAAAATGACATAAAGAGGGTTGTTTGCGTTGACTTTTAAGCTTTATCCAAAATAGACAGACAAGGGAAAAGTATTGAGGACCACATAACCCAAAATGTACAATACAAGATGAATATCTGGTGAGTCAACATTGAACTGTCAGAGAGGAATGCTATAGCAATTGCCAACTCAGCAACATTTTCAGCTCTATATAAGGAACAGAACTTCAAGAAGATAGGAGAGTTAGCTTTTAAAATTTTTAGATTGGTTTCTTAGATTACATAATAGGGTTCTCTCCGACAGAAAGAACCACCTTAGTCAGGCTTCATTTCAGTTGCAGTTAAAGGCTGAGAAAAAGGAAGAAAGTCACCTATCTCATAGCCTAAACATTTCTCATTTCTATTAAATAGCTTTCTTACATTTTAAATGCAAGAAGTTCTTAGCTATGGAAAAATAATGAAGGTTTTTTAGTTTTGAATTTTGCAATTATCTAGATCGCTGTGCTTTCATCGGTTTGTTTAAGGTAGAAGGCTTGATAAAGATAACTGTCCAAGAGTAGGATTGGTTAAGTTTATATGGAGTGCAAATCTTTCAAATATTAAGAAATCTGATTGAGGTTTAGGAAGCCATAGCTCAATCTAACCACTTTTGGACTCGATATTTATAGAGTAAATAACTAAGTATCATGATCATAAATCATATGGTTCATGTACTGAGTGAAATCTGCATCCGAGTTGCTATGGGTTAAACAATCTCTAAGCCTTCAGTAACTTATTGCTACGGCAATCTAGTACTTGGCAGAGAAAAGGACACTTATCTCACCAGTGAATGATCCTACAGCATTATGGAAATTGTTGGGATGATGAGCGTAGAAATATGGTTTGGTCTCCTTACATCTCCTACATTCGTACTTAGAGTGGCTTCATTTAAGACATCACATGAAAGTGCCAATTGGTGCTACAATATCCAGAACTATCTCTAACCTCTCACTGTTTGCAAACAGCTTTTTATCTTACTTTCATTTACATTTACCTCAATCATTTCACATTCTTTTGTTCGCTTTTAGTCATATACTTTTAGTCATCCCCATTTAGTATCCCCTCTATTGATACAACAATGTTATCACTTTTACATAAAGTTTATACAATTTTTCCTTTCATTTAACTATTATCGTGGGATTGACACTYTACTCATTCTTACTACTTTTGGGTCCCGTATACTTGTGCTTATGTTAGTTAATCACAAATAGATTAGACCTCAACAAGTTTTTGGCATCATTGTCGAGGATAAGCACAATGAAGTCAAATTGTGTAAACTTTTCTTCTTTAACATTTGTTATCTTTTTCAGCTATAATTTACTATCGAGAATGCTAATTATTGATAACTAGAGCAAAAGAAAAATAAAAAATTCCCAAAGTATTAGTTTGTCGAGGGCCCTGAGACAATCATCAAAAAAGAAAGAAAAAAAAGTTAAGGATGGAAGCCACCAGCAAGTAAATGGAGCCGAACATCACAATAGTAACCACATTGGGTTAATGTTTCAGCATTGCCACATGACAGAAATCATGCTATAYGAGAATATGCTATACTTGTCTTCTATGATTTGAATCTGGCATTGTAAGACCTGAAATTCAAGCCCATCAATTTAAACTTAAACCGGACATGTTCCAAATGCTACAAATGGTTAGGTAATTTAGTTGAATGACCACTGAAGGCCCTCCTTTGCGTTTAAGATTGTTCATGGAAGTGAGTTTCCTTCCAACTTCAAGGCATTTCAAAAAAAGCACTGAGAATTAAATTATTTCCTTTTTCCCTAATAGATAGAGTAAGGGAATGGCTAAACTCTTTACCTCCAAATGCTATAACATCACGGACAGACCTGACAAAAACATTTCTTATGAAATACTTCTTACCAACAAAGAATGCAAATTTGAGAAATGAGAACACCTCATTTTAGGAACATGGTGATGAAACCTTACACAAAGCATGGGAAAGATTCAAAGAATTGCTTAGAATATGCCTACACCATGGCAGCCAACACTAAATTCAAATGGAGACGTTATATATTGGACTCAATGCTCAAATAAAAGTAGTGATTGATGCTTCAGCAAATGGAGCTTTACTGCCAAAATCATATAATGAGGTATTCAATATCTTGGAGATAGTAGCAAGCAAGGATGGCAACAGCACAAAGAGTCGAAGGGGTCCATGAAGTTGATGCTATCATAGCACTCTTAGCAGAAGTAGCATCTTTAACCAATATGGTGAAAAACATGAGTCGCCCGCTGCAATATTCAMAGCAGCAATCCACTCTCACCTGTGCGTACCCTATATATTTTTGATAACTGCCCATCTAATATAGAATCTTTGTGCTATATTAGAAACTTTAGCAAAGGAAATAATCACTTTTCCAATATCTACAACCCTAGATGGGAGGCAGCATCCAAAGTTCTAATGGAGTAATCAAGCATGAAATGCTATGGAAAATCAACATCAGGGACCATTTCACCCTTTTAGATTTCTGCAATAGAACCAAAATAAAAAACCAGTACACCAAGAACAACCAAACTCGATGGAAGCATTATTGAAAGAATACATGTCCAGAATTGATGCCCTCATCAGAACAAAGCTACATCACTGAGGAATTTGGAAAATCAAATAGGACAGATTGCTTCAGCATTGAGCATCAGACAGCAAGGTACCTACTGATACAAGAAATCCCAAAAGAGAAGGTAACGAGCAGTGTAAGGCTATAAGACCTCAAAAGTGAAAAAAAAAAAAAAAAAAGAGGACCCAGTAGCTACCAAAGGAGCAGCAAAGAAGATGACAACTACTCAAAAAGACAACAGCATTGAAGTTAATCAAGAATCAGTTCCACAAGTAGCAAAAGAATATGATGCTGCAGCAAATAAACCAAACAGCATTCATGATAAACCACTACCACCATCAGAGGCTCATTGCAAGGTAGCAAGATGAACAGTTTGGTAAATTCTTGGAGATCCTCAAACAGCTGCATATCAACATACCTTTGGCGGAAGGATGGAGCAAATGCCCAATTATGTCAAATTCATGAAGGTGATTTTATCAAAGAAAATGAGTTGGGAGAATTCAAAATAGTAGCATTGACCAAGGAATGCAGACCGATTTTGCAGAACAAATTGCCTTCAAAACTAAAGGATCCTGGAAGCTTGACTATACAATGTTTGATTAGGAATTCTTACTATGAGAGAGCATTATTTGATCTTGGGGCATGTATTAACCTCATGCTTATGTCTACTTTTAAACAACTCGGGATTGGAGAGGCAAGACCAACCACGGTCACTTTACAATTGCAAGACCATACATATGCATATCTTGAAGGAAAGATAGATGATGCCATGCTCTAAGTTGAGAAGGTTTTCTAGTAGATTTCATTATTTTGGATTATGAAGCTGACAAAGACATGCCTATCATTTTGGGGAGACCCTTTATTGCTAATAGGAAGGACTGTTATTGATGTCCACAAAGGGGAACTAACAATAAGGATRGATGACCAACAGCTCACCTTCAACATCTTCAATGCACTGAATTTCCCGGATGAGCAAGAAGAATGTTCGTTACGGAAGGAAGTTGAACTAGAATGCCAAACAAATTGAAGAATGTTATGGCATAATGCATTTGGATGATGGAAAAGATGATTATGATGAAAGTGATTGTCCAGATAATGATGCAGTATTAGCATGACTAAATTCCCAGCAAACCTTTGAAGGAGTTGACCAAAAATTTGAATTATTGGACTTGTCTCAGATGAGTGTCCAACCACTTAAACCATCAATTGAAGATCCACYTGTAGTAGGAAAAAAGGCATAACTATCTCATCTAAAGTATGCCAATTTAGGAGAAGAAAAAYAGTTACCGATCATCATTGCCTCAACTAGACCAACAAAAAGAGGATAAGTTGCTAATTGTTCTAAGGATCGTAAAAAGGCCTTCAGATGGATAATGTTGAATATATAGGGGATAAGCCCTACTGTGTGCATGCACAAAATCATCTTGGAAGAATGTTGTAGCAACYCTGTGGAACCTCAAAGGAGACTTAACCTAATTATGAAAGAAGTGGTGAAGAAAGAAATCATCAAATGGTTAGATGCTGGAATAATTTACCCAATTTCGAATAGACAATGGGTGAACCTAGTCTAACACGTTCTAAACAACGAAAGTGTAACAGCGGGAAATGAAAAACAATGAATTGATCCCAATAAGAGCTGTAACTGGTTAGAAAATATGCATGGGCTGCCAGAAGCTCAACAAAGCTACAAGAAAGGATCATTTCCATCTCCTTTTTAGGAAAAGACTAATACTGCTTCCTTGATGGGTACTCTGGGTACAACCAGATTGCTGTAGCACCAAAAGACTAGGAGAATACCATATTTACATGTCYTTATAGAACATTTGCATTTCGAATGATTCCTTTTGGGCTCTGTAATGCTCCAGCAATATTTTGAAGGTGCATAATGAAATTTTTCATAGATATGATAGAAAGAACTTTGAAAGTCTTCATGGACGATTTTTTTGCTTTTGCAGAAACATTTGATGAATGCCTGGATAATCTGGAAAAAGTGTTGATAAGGTGTGAAGAAACCAACTTAGTATTGAACTGAGAAAAAATCCATTTCATGGTTCAAGAAGGCATTGTATTGGGACATTGGATTTTAAAGGAAGGAATGGAAGTTGATAAGGCAAAGATTGAAGCATTCAAAAGTTACCCCCACCATCCAATGTGTAGGGAATCAGGAGTTAGGAGTTAGAAGTTTTCTTGGACATGCAGGTTTTTATAGAAGATTCATCAAAGACTTCCTAAAGATTTCAAAGCCTTTATGTTTATTGCTACAACATAATATTACATTCAATTTCCATAACTGCTGTAGCAAAGTTTTTGAATAGCTCAAATAAGTACTGGTCTCAGCCCCCAATCATAACAACAACAGATTAGACATTACCTTTGACCTAATATATGATGCCAGTGATTATGTAGTAGGAACAACACTTAGGCAAACAAAGAAGAAGATGTTTCATCCTAATTACTATGCAAGCAAAACCCTAAATGAGGCACAACAAAACTACACAACCACTGTGAAAGAATTGCTTAYGATAGTATTTTCCTTTGAGAAGTTTCAAGCTTATCTGCTAGGAAYAAAAGTGAGGTATTCAGTAACCACTCAGAAAACCAAATACCTAATCTCAAAGAAGGATGCTAACTGAGATTGATAAGGTAAATATTATTGCTACAAGAGTTCGATTTGGATATTAAGAATAAATAAGGAACTGAGAATCAAGTAGCTGATCACTTATCCAAACTAGAAAAGGAAGAATAAGACCCACAAGTGAAAATTGCTGAAAGATTCCTTGATGAACAAATATTGGCTATCTCAAATACTACAACACCATGGTATGCCGACATAGTCAACTATTTTGTCAGTGGGATAAGACCTATTGGACTAAGCAAGCAACAAATAAAGAAATTTATGCACAATGTAAGGTATTACTATTGGGATGGACCATTTATTTACAAGCTTTGTACCGATCAAACTTTGAGGAGATGTTGCCGATAAGGAAGTCCAAAGTATGCACAGCATTGTCACACTGCACCATATGGAGGACACTTTAGAGGAACTCGAACTACTGCTAATGTACTTCAGACTGGTTATTTTTTGCCCTCATTGTTTAAAGATGCTTATGATTTTGTTAAGTCATGTTGAAGATGTCAGCGAGTGGGAAATATTTCCCAAAAATTCCATTGAATAATATTTGGAAGTTGAACTTTTTGATGTTTGGGGAATAGATTTTATAGGAACCTTTCCCAACTCTTCTGGAAGTACCTACATCTTGGTTGCTGCARATTATGTGTCCAAGTGGATCAAAGTTGTGGCACCCACTAATGATGTTAAAACTATGGTTAAATTCGTTTAGAAGAACACTGTTACAAGATTTACCAAGAGCTTTGATCAGTGACGAAGGAGCACATTTTTGCAAATAAGATAATAGAGATATTTCTTACAAGATATGGGGTGAGGAATAAAATTGCTATAGCATATCATCCCCAGACAAGTGGGGGATAGAAGTTTGAAATAGGGAGATCAAAAGGATATTGGAATAAATCGTGAAGTCCAAACAAGAAGGATTGGTCTCTAGGATTRGATGAGGCATTATAGGCATATAGAACGTCTTTCAAGACACCATTAGGGATGTCCTCTTTCAGATTATTGTATGGAAAGGCTTGCCACTTTCCATTTTTATTGGAACACAAGGCACAATGGACAATGAAAGCATTGAATCTTGATCTAAAATAAGTTGGTCAACATAGAATGCTACARCTTAACGAGATGGAAACTCAGAATTGTTGCATATGAAAATGCAAGATTGTATAACAAGAAGACCAAGGATGGCATGATCAGAAGATTTTGAAAAGAGAATTTCACGAAGGGTAGCAAGTTTTGCTATTCAACTCAAGGTTAAAGTCATTCCCTGGAAAATTTGAATCTCGATGGTCAGGACTTTTTGAGGTCATCAAAGTGCACCCTTACAGAGTAGTAGAATTGAAGGATGAATAGAATGGAGGTACCTTTCAAGTCAATTGACGGAGGCTAAAGCATTATCATATTAGAGAGCTAAAGGAAGAAAGGATTTTCTCAGCACTTTGCAATGCATAGTGATGATACAGCCAAGTCGAGTTGAAGACTGGGCACTAAAAGGAGGCAACCCTTGATTTACATTTTATTTTCTATTAGTTTATTTTATTTCTCCTTATTTGGTTTTAACTTACTCTTAAAATCAATAATTTCTGAAGGGTAGGATGCCACTACACCAATCTAATTGCTTTCTGTAGGAAAACAAAGACACTGCAAAAAATAAAAAAGTAAATGAAAAGTCAAGAAAGTGCCATATCACTTTAAAATTTGATTCATTAGAAAGATGAATAGGTGGAAGCGCCTCATTCATCATTAGCAACAAAAGCCTAAGATAGCACTCAATCCAGCCGTTGCAATCCTTGCAACTCAAAAGCCATGATGGAATTAGCAAAAATAAGAAAATTCTTGGAGATTGAACCATTCGAGCTAATCAGATAGGCAACGATTAAGTTTGAATAAGAAACAAAGTCGGCCAAAAGACTTCTCAAACAACAAAGCAAAACAGAGAGAGAAAAAAAAAAGGAAAAGAAGCTTGCAGCAAAGAAAACCCTTTAACAATCACGAGAAAACTCGTAAACGTTCCAAAGAAATTGGCACCACTGCTGAGGTTTGCTACGAAAGAAGTCAAAAATAAGTTTGTGATGTCTTCAAGAAGAAGACGTTGTTATGGGAAAAAGGTTTCATCTTTACAAAAAATGCGATAGAAMTATCCGTAAGCATGAAATGGKAGGAGTTCTTATACCATCTTGAAGACCCTTACCTGAACTTGGTAAGGGAGTTCTATGCTAGTCTTGGAGATTTGAGAGAAGGCACAGTAAGGTGCGAGGAATAGCAAACAAACTTGGGGTCAAAAGTTATCAACAAAGCCTATAGGTTTCCTGTCAGTGAATCTGGGCATGAAAAATTGGTTCCTGAGGTTGAGGACGACAAGAATGAAGATATATTCAAAATCGTAACTATGGAYGGAGTGGAGTATCTTAGCTACTCGAGCCAGGACGATTCTGAGGTCCTCACTCATTCCGTTGGCAAAAATCTGGTATCATTTCCTTAAATCTCGCCTCACCACTACCCCATGATTAGACTATCTCACATGAACGAATGATGTTTTTGTACTCTATCCTCACTGGAAGATTTATTAATATTGGTCGGAATGTGTATACYGAAATGTGTATATGTGCTAAAGAGAAGAAAATATCTTCTTTCCTTCTCTCATAACTCTATTATGTCAACAAGCAAGATTCTGGTAAGCCAGATGAAGAGACAATAAAAAATACCACCCCCGTCAACGAAGAGGCTATAACAAGGATCTAAAAAGAGATTGGGGAAACTTCTGCCCCAAACACTAGGAGATAGAAAGCCACCATTAATGAGTTGAAGCTTCAGGAGGAGTTAGAGGCTGCGAAAGAAGAGATGGAGAAAGAATCTGAAAACGAGGAATCTTAGAAGGAAGAAAATAAAAAGGAGGATGACGATGACTTSATGGAAATTGAGGATGATGAGCAATTCCCATAAAACCCATTAGTCAGCAAAGCAGCAGGTTTGTGGAGATAAATGAGATGCTGATAATGCTGCAACAATCTCAGGCCCAGCTAAAAGAATAGATGACTAAGTTTTGGGCATATGTGGAGCAAAGAGATGTTGTTGACTGGGTGAAAATGACCAAGGCATTGAAGTTGACAAACACACATGCTTATCCAACCTTCCCCACTATGTTGCTACTTGAAACCGATGAAGAGGAGACTGATGATGATGCTAAGACCAAACACTCTAGCAAAGTCAATGAGTAACTTTGCTTGTTAATCTACCCTAAGGGTTGTATGAGCCTTCTTTCTGAAAATTGAGTGAAGTTTGAGATGTGTTTGAAATAATGTTTTACTATTATCTTGATTTGTTAAGTTTATATTTTGATATGTTTGAATTGGGCATTTGGTATTTGGTATTTGATAATTTGGTTTAATTTTGAGTTTTTATCATGATAAGAATCCTTTTTGCTATAGCATAATTTGTTTTGCTTGAAGTATTTAAGTGAGTGAATTATGCCAACTTRTTCTGAAGTAGTTTAGCAATTTGATATATCACTTGGGATAGATTAAGGTGTTATTTTTATTTTCTGATCTTGCAAATCTCTTTTATAAACTCACAATTTTCTATGGTTGATTAGAAGAGGGTTTGAAGATTGAATTTAAAGTTGAGAATTTTCTATGAAGTTTCTTTTCTTATGTGTGGTCTTTGAGGAAGAGTTTTTAAAAGATTTGGGGGAAAAAGAAAATGTGTCTTAAGCAAAAACTACTCCACCATTTTCAGTACCTAAGTAACTAGAAGCACTCATGCTACCCATATATGCCTTTGCATCAAAAGGGGAACGAGATAACAGTATGTTTTAGCAATTCATAAGATGTGAATTGTCCTAAATAACAAGARGTACTTATGCTACCCATGTATGCCTTTGCATCGAGAGGCACTTGTGACACAAGAGAATACMAATTGAAAAATGCATAGTTTGGAATCAAGCTGTATCGGTGAAACCCCCTATTGATCAAAATTTAAGCTCCCTTGTTCAAGCTCATTTGCATCAGAAATCTTCTTGACGAAAGTTTTGTTAAATAAATTCTTTGCTACAGCAACAAGCCCAATGATTTAAAAAGATCAAAAAATGATTAYAGAGTTTAACTGGTCTTATTTTCGTCGGCTTTTGCACAAACACCTTTTACTTGATCCTCTTGATTTTCAATTCTGCTAATTACCTRACTTCTATTTGTTGTATAGTGAACTTGAAAAAGTCACCTATGTATATATAAAATGTTATAGGATTTCTCGAGGACTAGCAATGAATAAGTTTARGGGAGTGACAAACATAGATAATATTCCTAATTTGGCGCCTTGCTCAATTTTAACTAGTTCTTTATGAATCTATGCTATTAACCTTGGTTTGTGACCTCAATTCTGATATCTCTTTCGTTATATATTTGATAATGCAAAAGTAGCTATTTTGAACCTAAAAACTTGATCTTTAAGGAGGTTTTGCAAGATAATAAAAATGCTATAAAATTCATAATGCTGAGGAACAAGTCTAAAAAGTTTTTGTCAACAAAGCAACACAAATCCCTTGCATTTAATGAAGAATTTGAGTGAAAATGATATAAATAGAGTTATCTGTGTTAACTTTYGAGCTTTATCGTAATTAGCCAAACAAAAKRAAAATATTAAGGACCACATACCCAAAATGTACACTACAAGATGAATGTCTATTGAGTCAGCACTAAACTATCAGAGAGGAATGCTATAGAAATTRCCAACTCAGCAACATTTTCAACTCTATATAAAGGACAAAACTTCAAGAAGAGATGTGAGTAAGCTATTAAAATTTTTAGATCTGTTTCTTAGATTACAGAATAGGGTTCTCTTCAACAAAAGAAATCACCTTAGCTAAGCTTTATTTCAGTTGTAGTTAGGGCTGAGAAAAGGGACGAAAGTCACCTATCTTATCGTGTAAACATTTTGCATTTCTATTCAACAACTTTCTTACATTTTAAATGCAAGTAATTCCTAGTTATGGCAAAACAATGAAGGTTATTTTGCTTTGAATTTTCCATTTTTCTAGATCGTTGTGCCTTCATCAGTTCATTTAAGGGTAGAAGGCTTGATAAAGATAATTTCCCATGATTAGGATTGGTTAAGTTTATATCGAGTGCAAATCTTTGAAATATAAGAGAACGGATTGAGGTTTAGGAAGCTATAAGCTCAACCTAACCACTTTTGGATTCAATATTAACAGAGAAAGTAACTAAGTATCATGGCCATAACTCATACGGTTCATGTACTGAGTGAAATCTGCAAAAAGGTTGCTAAGGGTTAAACAATCTCTAATCCTTCAATAACTTATTACTACACCATTCTAGTACCTGGCCAAGAAAATGACACTTACCTCACACAGTGAATGATCCTATATCATGGAAATTGTCAGGAAGATTACCGTAGAAATATAGTTTGTCTCGTTACATCTCTTACATCTGCACTTAGAATGGCTTCATGTAAGGCATTAAATGAAATTGCTCATTGATGCTATAGCATCCAGAACTAACTCTAACCTCTCACTGACTGCAACTGACTTTTTACAGCTTTTTATCTTACTTTCATTTACATTTACTTTTGTAATCTTACATTCATTTACTCACTTTCGGTCATTTACTTTTAAGTCTTCCCCATTTACTATCCCCTCTATTGCTACAACAATGCTATCAATTTTACATAAATTTGACACAATTTTTTTCTTTCATTTAACTATCCTAGTGGAGTTGGCACTCTACTCATTCTTACTACTTTTGGATCGCGTATACTTGTAGATGTGTTAGTTTATCACAAATAGATTAGACCCTAGCATGAATGCTCAAGGTATTTCATGAAAATCTAGCATAGAAATAGGCTATAACTAGTACATATTCTTAGAGTAGTATTTTTCATTGTACTAGGTCTTCTTAAGTTTGATTTCCCATGATGAAAGTTTTCAATCTTGCAAAAATGCTTTCAAAATTTATCCTTTTCATGTATTTATGCAAATATTTGAACAGAATTTTATGCTAAGATTTGAGAAATAGATTTTAGAACTTTGGAAATCTTGAAACATATTGTTTCCTTGAAATATTATGATTTTAGATGATATAGTTGAGATTCCACACATCCTAAACTTTTTGGYAGTGTCCGATATCCTTCCACTAGAAGTTCAGACAACACATCTAGGTTTTAACCATTTAAACATGTGGAGATCATTGTTTAGAATATATTTCTGAGAATGAACTTTCAATCGTCCGAAATGAATGGATGTGAAATCCTTCTATTAAGGATTTGGAGGTGGTTTCGGACGGAACAACTCATTCTTCAATCATTTGAATCAAGTTTCTAACAGTTTAGAAACAATCAAATTTCTTACCATTGCAAAGCTCTCTCATAAAAAGGGAGTTCTGATTCTTTCTTGCTAAGAATTTTAAAAAGGAAAACATTTTCAAATAAGTGCAAAGCTTTTATCATTATTTATAGTTCCAAGATTCTTCACTTTGTTGGCTGGAATCAAATTAATGAGAYAAAGGAGTTTTTTTATACTCATTCCCATTTCGAAGGAAAGTGGTAATATCTCTCAATTTCTTGTAAGTTACTTTTGGTATCAAGGTTTCGTAGGGCATAAAATCGTAAAATAGAAAAGGCCAACCTTGATTTGTTGAAGTTAAAGGATTGTGGTGTGTAAAACCCAAGTGAGTGAACTCTTTGTGTATTGTTGACATTTGTTCCTTAGTGAGTGTTTGAAAATCATAATGGCGTGGCCCTAGATAGTGGATATAAGTCCCACATAGGGATTRAACCAAATATAAATTTATTTTCTTTTGTTGATTTTGGTTGTTAGATTGCAGTTATTCCCATTGCCATCATATTTATTGCTCAAACAACCTAACTTATTTTTATGTGGACATCAAGTGTTTGATTATGTATCACTATTATCCCCTACCATACTTTCATTTTTCCAATAATAACCTTCCTTATTGACTTTTATATTTAGATATTTTGATTTTGATGTGAAAATTGCCTACATACGTTATGTTTATGTAATTAACGTATGTATATATATATATATATATATACACACCCAAAAATCAGTTATTTTGCAGTAATTTGAGTTAAAGATCAAATTTAATTAGTTAAGGGTTTAGAGAAATAGAAAATAATTCTAGAGGCGCTTTAGCAATTCAATTAGAGGTTGAATTAAAATGAATGACATTCCTTTCATTTCTCCCCATTCTAAAAATCAGGAGGCAATCTACGTTAGCAAAAGAGGCCATAAATAAAGATGGATTGTTTATTCTACTATGAATCAATCGAAGGAACAAATTAGAAGGCTCAATAGGTGATTATTTGAAGTAGATCTGCCTATGACTCATCGGTTGACAATTGTGAGGTAAGTGAAAATAACCATTTTTCTGAATTTTCTAGTGTGAAACCGTTAAGTTAACTCAATAGTGCTTAAAGTCCCTATATATGATTTTGATAAAGAAATGAGATATCTAACTTGCAATGTTGTTCTTATAGAAGAAAGTATAGCCTATGATATTCACTGATCAATTACCTCAAGCTTTGATAATACTCAATGATGAAGGAGTTGATAATTGATGAAGAAGAAGATTTGCATAGTGGATACCACTAAAAGATTCCATCGAGGAGAAATTTTTAAACTTTGAATATGTTATAGGCTAAATATACTTGTTTTCATTATATATTAGGTTCAGTACTTATCTGTTTTTCAAGATGTTTATTAACTGCATTTAGATTTTCATGTTTGATATTTGATGCTCAAAAATATTTTTCAAACTCATTTATCAAACATCCTTATAAAATTACCTCACACAAATTTGTTTTGCATAGTTAAGTTCTTTTCCTTTATTAAGGTTTGGAATGTCCTGGGACTTAGATTTCCTCTTGTTTAAACAATTTGAAGGTCAATTTATGTTGAATTGGTTATTTGATGAGTTTCAAAATTCTACAAATTTTATGCCATTTTGTTAAGCAATTTTCCCTTATTTTGATATTGAATCATGACTATTCATAGCCTACTTGTGCATAAATGCATATTATCCTTTGGAGCCCTTGAATAATTCAATTTTAGTATATTTTTGGATTTTAAGGCTAAATTCTATAAATGTTGTATAGGAAAATGCACTAAGTAGAATGAAGGAAAAGGATAGAGATTGACATTTGAAAGCATGTTGTAGTATATGATGTAGCATAAAGATGCTGCAACATTGATTTACAAAGACAAGCAGCTACATAAGCAAATTACTAAGTTGCAGCCAGGAGTCATCTGATATTGGGCGATGATTTGAGGCAAAAGTAGTAGAAGAAGATTGACATAAAGAGCCTCTAGTAAATTGAAGTTCTTGAAAGGAGCCAAAAGAATTCGTAAAATATTAACAACTTGCCTTAAAAGTGCAATTAGTGCCACTGGCAAGCTTACATTAGACTTCTTGTTCCACTATGTTTGGGCAGCCATTTGAACACTTCTCATTGGACTAAAGGATTTCACTTGATTATCACGTATGAAGATCTCAATGTACCATGGAGTCCACTYCATCCAATTGGCCAACAACTTGTAAAACTTACAACTAAAAGTAGAATTGAAGAAGAAAGAGTCGGAGGGTCCAATCCCATTTCTCARGCTAGAAAGTTTTTCCACCATTTCTTCAAATCAAAATCATCTGTAGAAGCTAAAAGCTTGGAGGGGAATTTCTCCCCATGAACAAGAGAAGACATTGAATCCCTTAATCAACTAGTGATAGAAGTTGACGACTAGAGAAGAAGTCGAGRAAGATAATGAAAGTTGGACTATGAGCGGATGCTGGAGCTTTGATGACTGCAGAAGTGCACTTCCAATTATAGGAGAGTTATTCACTATTCCATTCTATTGTATTGAGCTAAAACTTGATATTTGATCATATATAAAAGAAAATTACTAATGCAATCTTGTGTTTCATTTATTTATGCATTAGCTAATTCAATTTTCAGTTAGGATTTATGGTAAACTAAGTGTTGATGATGTGCTAATTAGGTTCTGCATGCTTAAGCTAGTTTAAAGTTTATCCAAGGGATTCAATTCCCCATGGTAAATCATCCCTCTGAGCTAGACTTGAAAACATAGGATGAGATGTTAACTCTAGTGGAAAGCCTTTGGTAAGGTTAGTGGTTTGCATGATTGCTGTAGCATCAAGCTATGATATCTATCGTGTTGTGTAGATGATTCCTTTTGAATCAAGKTCTTGGTGAGAGAGTATTAAGAAGAATATCCCCTTGAATCAAGCGCTTTGGTTCTAAATAAACTCAATACCATTACTTGAGTAAGTTAGGGGAAAACATTGAAAAGACCAAGTGGTGTTTGCATTGGAGAGTAATGTTGTAGCTTTTTTGCAGTATGCGGTTATGCCAAACTGCCTTATATGTCGTTAGGATTGATGATGTGAGAGCGACTTTCTTTTAAGGGAATGTAGTTAGGTYTCAAACAAAGTTGATACCCCTGAGCCTAACATCGTATCAGGAACAACATAACACTTGAGCGTCAAATGGCAAGGTAGCTTAGGTTTCAGTTTGCTATGACAAGACGGCCTTATTATTGAAGGAATTAGTCACCCAATGTACTGTGGGGCTAATGTCAAGGTAGTTGGTAGAAGGCTAAAAAGGACTCTATCCGCTTGGCGAGCATACTCGCTATTGCAGCATTCATTYCATCTTTCCTTTAGCTCAGTTATGTTTAGGTACCTATGTACTCACTACATCGCCAATGTGATGTGAACGATGATGTAGGACACATGACCATATCTCATAAACRTCATACTTAAGGGAGATATAAATTCCTACCTACTTTCCATCTTCTAGTAATTATGCTTCTATTGACTTGTCTATTACTTTATAATATTTGATTTTTGTAATTAAAGTGTACTTAATTTTATCTTTATCTTCATAGGTTACCCATTCCAATGTATCAAATCATTCTTTGTAACATTCATACCAATGTTATAATATCCATCCTCGTGGGATCAACATTCACTTATCACTATAATACTTATTAAGATCATGTATACTTGCACGAGTTTGGTGAATACATATATTATTATTGCCTCACGACAAAAAACATAAAACAAGTTTTTACGCCATTGCTGGGGATTGATTTATTAGAGTGCGGTGTGAAAGTTACTTAATTGATCTAGCAAAATTCTTTATCATCTAACATTTTCTCTTTTGCTATAGCCAGAGTGCACCTTGTTGCATGCAGCACAAGAAAAAGCAAGATTCTAAAGTGCTACCACTTGACCTCAAAATTGTAAAAAGGAAGCACAGAATTCTTGCTGAAAAAGAAACCATGATTGAGCAAGCAAGGAACAACATGTCATAGCATTATTTGATGAAAGAAATAGTCATGTGAGACTATGCTATACCAATGCTACATCATTTACATCCAAGTATTGTTAGACYAGAGGTACAWGCTTCTCAATTCAAACTTAAGCTTGTGATGTTCAAAATTCTACAAGTGGTACATGAATTTGAAAGTCAAACAATTGATGAATGATAATTCTACTTTGAGAAAAGAGAATTGTGACTTGATTATTTCATTGGATAGCATAAAATGTGACAACAAAATTGAAATAGACAAAATTAATAAATTATCTTCGGAAAACAAGGGATTGCATGAGAAACAAAAGTCTTGACACTATTCTTGTTGAACATGAAAATTTRAAAAAGGAAAGTGGATGAGCTAAATCCTGTCTATTGAAGTTCACAAATGGTCAAAACAACTTGAACAAATTGCTTGGTGTTAATGTTATCCTTATGATAGAAATGGCATAGGTTACACATACACTCACAAGCTTACCCCAAACATATTTGTGCGAGCTTGAACATCTTATATGCCTAATATGTATAGTAATTATTGAGGAAAAAGTGGACATAAAGTCACAAAATGCTTTGTGAAAAGAAAAATAGAAAATRGCATGAATTCTATTTGGAGAATTAAGGGAAACTTGCTAACCCCAGAAGATCCAAAACTATGTGGTTACCAAAGTCCTTATCTCAATCTTCATTGTAGGTTTGTAAGAAGTCAAACCTCAAAGGAACTAAATGGTTCCTTCATATTGGATGCTCAAGGCACATGAGGGGAGATGCTTCACTTATGATGGATATACAACTGGTGAATGAAAGATTTGTGACCTTTGGTGATAAAAARAAATGAAGGATACTTGAAGTAGGAAATGTTGGTAAAAAGCCCTTTCCACTTGTCAAACAAGTTCTTCTCATTGATGGTTTAGAGTATAACTCACTTAGTATTAGTTTACTTTGTGATAATGGTTGTTATGTGAAATTTTGAAAACGATATTTGCTCTATTCTTGATAAATTGAGTAATGATGTTATCTTTGTTGATATAAGAGTAGGAAATGTTTATCTGATGTATTCTGATGATCTTGTTCTCCAAAATGTGAAATGTCTAGTTGTAAATGAATATGATTGTTATGTGAAATGTCTAGTTGTAAATGAAGATGATTGTTATCTATGGCATAGAAGACTAGGACATGTGAGTTGGACCTTTTGAATTATTTATCCAAACCTGCTTTAGTGACGGAGTTACCAAAAATCAAATTTGAGAAGGGTCTTCTATATGATGCATGTCAGTATGGAAAACAAATCAAAAGCTCTTTCAAACCTAGGAATATGATTTCTACTTCTAAACCACTAGAACTAGTACATATGGATTTATTTGGACCCACGAGAACCACTAGTCTAGGAGGGAAGATATAAGCTTTTTTTATTGTTGATGATTTTTCTAGATTTACATGGCTTATATTTCTTGCAGAAAGGATGAAACTTTCAAGGAATTCAATAATAGTTTTTAGAAAATAGCAAAACTCCTTTGATTGCAAATTGATAACTATTACAAGTAATAATGGAAGGGATTTTCACACAAAAGTATTACAAACTTATGTGATGAATATGGTATAACTCACGACTTTTCATCTGCTAAACTCCTCAATAAAAKGGGKTAGTTGAATGAAAAAATTATACATTACAAGAAATGGAAAGATCTATGGTTTGTGAAAATAATTTACCAAAGTATTTCTGGGCGAAGCCATAAATACCACTTGTTATGTTATGAATCATTTTTGGTTTAGACCTATTGGTTAGAAAGACTCCTTGTATATAGATGTTTGCTAGAGTCCCCTTTATTTCTTCCTTTAAGGTATAGAGATAACATTGGTAAGTTTGACAAAAATCGGATAAATGTATTTTTCTTGGTTATTCTTCAAAAAAAAAAAAAAAAGGCATATAGAATTTATAACAGAATAACACTTGTTTTGTTGAAGAATCTATGTATGTTGTATTCGATGAATTTAACATTTTTGAAAAGAAAAGAGATGAAAAAGATGTCGGAACGTCTATGGATACATATGAACGTCAACAAAATCAATGGTTAGGCAACAATCCTCAAGAGAAAAATTCACAAACTTCAACAATGGAAAACGAGAATGAGGATGGTGAGAAGGATGGAAATGAAGAGAAAAGTTTACCTAAGGAATGCAGGTATGTACCAAATTACCCTAAAGACTATATTATTTGTGATCCATCTCAAGATGTTAAAACTAGACAATTCTTTGTAGACAACTTTGTTTTACTTTCTCAAATTAAACCTAGCACAATTGATGATGCCTTATGTGATAACTTTTTTTATTGTTGCTATGCAAGAAGAATTGAAGCAATTTGAAGGAACAAAGTGTGGAAATTAGTTCCTAGACCTATTGATCATAGTATTATGGGAACAAAATGGGTATTTAGAAATAAACTTAATGAGAATGGTGTTATTATTAGAAATAAGGCTAGACTTGTTGCCAAGGGATTTTRTCAAGAAGAAGRTATAGATTRTGTTAAGACTTCTGCTCCCGAAACTTGAATTAAATCTATTYGCATGCTATTAGCTTTTGCTTGCTACAAAAAGTTTAAATTATTTCARATTGACGTTAAAAGTGCTTTCTTAAATGGCTTTATTAGTAAAGAAGTGTGTRTGGAACAACCTCCTGGTTTTATTCATGAAAATTTTCCAAACCATGTTTTTAAATCAATGAAAGCTTTATGTGGTTTAAAACAAGCCCCTAGAGCTCGATATGAAAGTCTTAGTGGACTTTTGTTAGAAAAAGGTTTTTCAAGAGGAAAAGTTGATACTACTTTGTTATCAAAACCAATGACCAAAATGATATTTTACTTGTGCAAATTATGTGGATGGCATTATCTTTGGTGCTACAAAAGAATGCTTTTGTAGTGAATTTTCTGAAATTATGCAAAATTAATTTGAAATGAGCATGATGGATGGACTTAATTTCCTCTTGGGCTTGCAAATCAAACAAACTAATGAAGGCATTTTTATAAATCAATCCAAGTATGCTAAAGAATTGCTTAAGAGATTTRGTATGCTTAATGTTAAAAGGATAGGAACTCCTTGTAAAACCTCTTTGAAACTTGATATATAAAAAGGGTAAAATTGTATATGAATCTCTTTATAGAGGCATGATTGATGGTTTGCTACATCTAATGGCTAGTAGACCCGATATTATGTTTGTCGTATGCTTATGTGCTTGATTTCAATCTTTGTCCTAAAGAATCTCATCTTTGTGTTGTTAAATATATTCGTAGCTACTTGAATGGCACTTGTGATTTTGGTTTGAGGTATCCTAGAACCAAGAATTTAGAATTAATAGGGTACACTGACACCAACTACGCCAGATGTAAAGTACAATGTAAGAATACTCATGGTAATTGCAAATTCTTTGGACACTCTATCATCTCTTGCTATAGTAAGAAGCAAGCATGTATTTCTCTTTCTATGGCGAAATTCGAATATAGCCATGGGTTGTTGTGCTCAAATTCTTTGGATGAACCATGCCCTTCTTGACTTTRGCTTGGAATTCAAAGATATTACCATTCTTTGTGATAACRCTAGTTCTATCAACCTCATCAAAAATTCTATCCAACATTCTCGAACCAAACATTGAAATCAGACACCATTTTCTTAGAGATCATATGGCCAATAGAGACATTCACTTACAATTCATAGGCACAAAAGATCAAATTGCCGATATTTTTACCAAAACATTCGCTGAGGATAATTTTTCTATCTTAGACATTTATTAGGCATTACACGTCTTCAAGATTAAGTCTTGATTGTTTACTTCATCATGTACGTGTGATATCTTTTAAGTGTTGAAATTGATTGCCATTTATGTGCTAGAGTGTGTGTATTTGTGCTATTCAAATTGTTTGTATTACAATATATATTTCTCAATTAACAACTTCTTACGGATGGAACACAGGGGGCTCACAGGCACAAGGTACCATCCATAGGTAATGCCCGTGAGTGTCCAGTAGAATCACGAATGCTAGGGCACGGATGCTATGTGTGTCTATACATTGTGATTTAGTCAAGGATACAACTTTAAAACCTTATTTCATCCACTCCTCTTTCATTATTTTCATATTTTCTGTATTCATAACTCTCTCAAACACAAATATCTTCCTTCCAARCTTCAATATTTCCCATACTTCACCAAYTAAATTCCTTTTACTTCTTTCGTACAACTTCAAATCTTCCACGGCTAAAATAAAAATTCCTCCAAGGGGAGAAAGGACCACCAATGCAAAAGGAAGAGGTAGAGGTCAAGCAAGAGGTAGAGAAGGTAGAGGCCAAGGTGATAATCAAGGGGAAGCCAATTCTCATTTCATCCATGWATCACTCTACACCACTCTCATATGTAAATCTAGAAGCATTGTTGTAACACCTCAAGATTAGAAACTGTCATAACCTATGAATGTTACCAAGAATTTATTTAAAACAAAATATTCAGGTATCGAAGCCTGCCCGCAAGCGATCTCCACGCATCATCTGGCTACACATCACCTGAAATGCAAAATAAGGAGAATGGGATGAGCTAGAAAGCTCAGTAAATAAATTTCCATGCATGAATGCATATGACATGCATTCTTTGTTAAGAAGCTCACAATTTGTTTCGTCTAGATTCTCTAAAAGTCTTCTATTCTATATGTGAGCTCACTTGGTGTATTACCTAGCCATTAAGCTCTATAGTAGGCAATTATTATTTGAAACCAGATAAATTTCTACTGATAGAACTACCATGTGGTTATCATTTCATTAACATTTCCTTTTACTTTCACCTCATCAGAGGTGCATTTTACTTTCATTTTTACCCTACAAAGAGGTTTAAGTGGTTTGCCCGATCCGCCGCACCCCATTTCCTACTCAAACCTTTCATGGCTTAGGCTTACACCCTTTTTCCATGTCCTAACTTTCTGAATTCATTACCGTTTAAAATTTCATTTTCGTACCTTATCTTTTAACTCATTTCCCATATCGATACCATGAAAATGCAAACTTTTGCTAAGGAAGATACATCATGATAATGAGATGCATGTTCATTTAATAATGACAGAATCAATGTTCTAACATGTAACAGATGGTATTCTCATAAATTTAATCCAACATGATCACATAGTAAGTAACATACTATATATAATATTATATATCACATTACATTTGAAACAGAAGTTCATCCAAGGGAAAAGAATGGAGTTTACTTACCTGAAGTCCTTAATGTAACAATTTCACTTTAATTGTAAAGTGGAGTTCCTTGGTTGCCTACAACGTCAATGTGCCAATTCYCCTAGCTTAATTACAAAAATCTCATAATGAACCTCCTAAATATTTTTTACTTTGATCTAAAATTTAGCCTTAGATGCACATAATCCAAGTCTTTAGCTTGAATGAACATGTAAACCCGATTATTTATTTGAAACCATAAATTCCAAACTCTCCTATCAAGGTTTTACAGAGTTCACAACTTCACTCTTTCAGTTCATAACAGCTTTAGTTACCTAAAGGATCTAACTAAGAATTTTCACATTTTCTTATCCATGTCCCACTTTACTCCTTAGATAGTTATATTGAATTCAATAAAGGTTCAATTGCTYCGAAATCAGGTTTAGTTTTGTAAATTACTTCCCATTTGTTCTTCTTTTATTGGTAAACAATTTATCAAAGAATACTAACAATACATCAAGGCATAGCGATATTAAACAAAATGCAGAAGTCATCGGTACAATTCACTACGTCCAACTAGTAAATTTAAGAATGACACAATGCAAATTTTGTATCTATAATTTGCCTATCTGGAACCTCTCTAAAGGAACACTATTAATTCACAGAAGGACAGTGTCTGATTCAATAGATAACCACACAAAATGAAACTCAAAAATCATTMGATTAAGGTAGACAAAACCGATGGTTCACCTTGAATTAGTATCAACAGAAGAGAGCGCCAACGAACTCCCATGGTCTGGTCGGCCATCGGCAAGCTCTGGTGATC
This sequence comes from Rhazya stricta, assembly GCA_001752375.1. Taxonomy (NCBI): domain Eukaryota; kingdom Viridiplantae; phylum Streptophyta; class Magnoliopsida; order Gentianales; family Apocynaceae; genus Rhazya; species Rhazya stricta. The sequence continues at coordinate 1,097,437 of MEJB01000026.1, read as the reverse complement.
TACTCCTGGTCAGCATGGACTGCAAATCTGAAGTTGACGAGATGGAACCGGCAAGCAGCATTGATCAGCCATACGTGCATGCGAAGGAGAATAGGACCCGCGCAGCAGCTATGTGAACGTGTATTCGCTCCTAACAGGAGAAACCCCTCTTTTGATCGGCATCAATCGTGTCGATTTGGTCGATCTCTTCCTGACCAGTGAAGGCGAGCCGATATGATCAAGTGAATGGTCTAAGCGGAGGTGGCACAGACTGTCAACGAGTAGCAGGCAAGCAACCAAAGCACCGGCAACTCCAAATGTGGATGAACCACGTACAAATCTAGAGAATGGTGCTCGAACAGTAGGCAACTAGCCCCGGCACTATGTGAACTATCAACTAGCARAAACTTGTCGGTAATATGCTGAGGCACTGCGTTGCTMTAGCCGAGCAGCRGCAAAACCAGCAAGCTCTGATCGAGGTCGAGTAGCAGGCGAACCGATCTCTGGTCGCTAGCGACGTGTAGAGATGGTCGGCGAGCACACCTGGTGTGSAATCCAAACTGTGGTGCGCAGACKAGGACGGTCGGCGYAGCRTCGACAAAGGAAAAGAGGCGGTGCTTCCGGGAGGGTTTGGGAGAAGATAGGGGCGGCTTTAGGTTTTCTAGATTTGAGGATTTTCCTCTTCTTCTTTTTTCTGAAATCCTAATTTCCCTTTTCTTTTCTTTTTTTTTTTTAATATTAGACTTGGGCCCTAACCAACTRTTTTGGGCCTCCTTATCCCATAATCATCCAAGCCCAATAAAATTAAAGTCTAGGGCTTTTCTTTGGGCCAAAATCAAACATTAAATCAAGCTAGGTTTTGAACAAGAAACGAACGGGCTCGAATGGGTCAAGCCTAATTTAATTAACTAAAAACTCTAATTCAATTAGCACATAATAAATTKCACATATAAACAAACGTACTTACACATTAATGCACAAATAAATAATAATAATAAAATTGAATCATTTAATTTTAATTGGCACATTGAACATTATAGCCTCCAAGTCCTTCCAYTGCAAAATAACCAAAAACACTAAAAATTCATGATAATAAATAAATYAGTGAATTGGAATATAAATTTTATGATCATATAAAATCCATAAAAATGAAAAATAAATCCCTAGGTATTACAATTGCTAATGAAAAGAATGTTATTATTGATGATTTTAGGGGTTTTGRTGGCTCATTGAAAGATCTAGAAATCAAGGGTGGGAAAATATCCTTACTTTGCAAACTCCTATCTACCCCACATTGATTTTCCAATTCTATGCCAATGCATCATTCAATATCACTTATGCTRAATTAGATACTAGGGTGAATGGTAGTGATCTTTATATTACTCTTAATATCATCAATGCCGCCCTTCGTGTTCCAAATAGAGGTGCTAGCGCCAATGCCTTTGCTGATTCTTCTTTATCCAAACATCTCAAATTCAATCCCTCATGGCTTCTTTTGAATAAATCACCATCAGCAACCAGATAATTCAGTGCTCTATGTTTAAGTTGCTTACTAACCTTCATTGAAGGATTTTTCCAGTAGGTCATAATCTCGGTTCTCCAGTCAGCAGCATCTCGGCTATTGACGCAATGAATCGGCTAGTGAAGGTAAGTCAATGCATTCCCTGGTAATATGTCCTTGTATCATGATGTGTACTGGGCCAATCGTTAGTTTCCTGGTTTTCACCTCGGGTAAGTGCATGAGTAATACATCAACAAATTGCCTTAGAGGTCAATTATATTGGCATTGGTACATCTATATTCTCCTACTAATTTTCGGATGACTAGCTGAGAGTCTCCCATAATTTGCACAACTTAGGCTTTCATGGATATTAGTAGTCATAACCTAGAATCAAAGCCTTATATTTGGCTTGATCGTAAGAGCATCCTTCTCTAATTCAAACATGAAATTGCCCTTGAGACCCCCAGGGCTGCTAACTGTGATGTCAGCCCCTGCCCTCAAGTTGTTTCGGAATCTATCARAAGTCAGCCTCCATGGTTTGATTCCGATGTAACTTTATGCTTTGCCCATGGATCAACCGTATGAATACAAGGATGTTCAGCTAGGAAATCGGCTATCGCTTGTCCTTTAATAGCTCTTAAGGCCAAAACTGTTAACTTCATTGCCCATCTCATCAAGTGGCCTTGCAAGAGGGGCCRACTCAAGAGAAAACATACCAAGTCTASTTTACAAATAACATTGACTTCTACCAACAGCAGGTAATATTCCAATTTGGTACAGGCATGAAAAAGTGAAAGGCATAATTTCTCGATAAGAGAATACCTAGATTTTCCATCATTGAGGGATCGGCTAAAGAAGTACATGGCTCTTTCAATTCCTTCATCATCATCTTGAGCCAATAAGCAGACGACTGAAGTGTTTGCAGCTGATACATAAAGTTTCATCGGCCTATCATTTCGAGATGGAACTAAGATTTGGGATTTGGAAAAGCTCCTTTTGATGTGGTCAATGCCTCCTATTTTTCTACTCCCCATATGAAAGTCTCAACTGATCGCAGCTTTAATAAGGTAGAAATGTTCTGAGCTTCCTAGCTGAATTTGCCAAAAATTGCCTCAAAATATTTATTTTACTGATCAAGTTCTGAAACTCTTTCTTGTTGGGTCTTGCTTCTAATATYATCTTGGCTTTGTGGGAATTCACCTCAATTCCTATCTTATGTACCAAAAAGCCAAAAAAATGACCAATTGACACATTCAGATATGCACTTTGTTGGATTCATCTTCAAATTATGCCGCCGTATCCTATGGAAGGACCTTTCCAAATTGGCTAGATATTACACTAAAGTAGCCGATTTAACCACCAGGCCATAGATATAAACCTCCATGTTTTGGCCGATCATATCATGGAAAACCATGTTCATGGCTCTCAGGAAAGTAGCTCTTGCATTCTTTAGTCTGAATGGCATCACTACCCATTCGAACAAACCGGTTGTTCCTAGGCATCTACATGTTATCTTTTGTATGTCATTCTCTACTATGAATATTTGATTATAGTCGAAGTAACCATCCATGAAGCTGAGAAAGCTGCTCTCTGTAGCTAAATTGAATAGCATATTCACCATAAGCATGGCATATTCGTCTTTGGGTATGGCTAAATTGAGATTTCTGAAATCAATACATATCATGACCTATCTGTTTTCTTGATGACTAATGTAAGATACCCACTYGACATATTTAGCCATCTGAATGAATCCACAACATTGGAGCCGTTCTACCCCCTCCTTGACCTTTGGGAAAAAAGCCAGGTTGAATCTCCTAACTGGCTATTTATGACATTTGAATCCCTCTTTAATCGGAACGGATGCTCAACCACCCTCCGATCCAAACTGGGCATTTCGTGGTAATCTCAAGCAAAGCAATCCTTGTATTGTTTAATCAACCCAATCAGCCGCTTCTATTATTCTTCCTTTAGAAGGAAGCTCAACCGAGTTAGCCTCATTTCTCCACGGTCTCAAAGGTTGACGTCTATGAGAGCATCCTAGGGTATAAACCAAGTACCTGTTTAAGGCTCTATTCAACTTCTAGGTCTTCATRGTGTCCTTCGGCTTTARCAAATTGGTTATCTCTATTTGAATCTTATATATGGCTAAATACACCTTTAGTCTATCAAAATTTCGGATGGTTTCTCCTGTAAAAGAGTGGCTTTCAACCGTCTGTACCTCATTAGCCTGTCCTTGATCGAATTTGTGTCCTAAAGAGAGCTTGGAAAAGCGTGACAACTCAAAATCTAGAGAGTAAAAGGCAATTTTACTCATCTGAATATTGGCTGAGAATGGATTGGGGTCGATCGAGGCAACCTCCACCTGATCACCATTCYATAGCATGAGCTGTTGATGCAAAATRGATGATATGCATTGATTAGCATGTATCTAATCTTGCCTAGAAGTACTATAGAGGCTGTGTTAGCCGCTATCATGAAGAAAGTAGCTTTACCAATCTTTGAGCCGACAGTAAGGCTCATACTCAACACCCTTATGCTTGTGCAGATCCTCCTGTAAAATCGGTCATCTAGATATCGGTACTCATAAGATCAACCAACGTCTTASCCAAATGTTTTAAGGTGGCAGCAGGCATGACATTGAGAATGGCCCCTCCGTCTGCAAATACTCGAGTGACTGGAYGACTGTCCAGGTGAGCCTTGATGTATAAAAGTTTGAGGTGATTTACCATTTCTTTGGTTAATTTGGAGAAAATCATTTGTTGTTTAGCTGACATGATGTGGGCTACTGGGTTGACTGATTGTGCCATAGCTTCTTCGGTTGAGAGAATATCGCCAGCTAAGGGAGCTTTGCTAGTTGGCATTTTTAAATTCGACATGAAGTAGGCTGATAACACTRATACCYTGGCCTGTCTGCATCTTGACTGACTTTAAGTATTTTTCTAGTAAAGCCCTCTACTGAGCTCTTTGTCTTTGCTCCCTTCTCTTTTAGGTTTTAGTTTGCCACAAAGCTGCGATTGAAGCTATCTCCTTTTGAGTAGCTGGAACCTCCATTATCATGGTCTCACCCTTTAGATGGAATTTAGTTGTGTTCTTCTTCTCCGGAAAACTCAGTGTCCTGAAAATGGATGGATTGTCATCCAAACGAACAAACTTAGACTTATCAGCTTCCTCTTGCAACAATAGCTCCTGAAAAACTTGTATCGGTTGATCCACAGTCTCAAGATTAGCTAGTGGCAAACCATCATTTAGTGTACTTTTTGGATACTGGGAACTCTAATTCACCATTGTTTTGCAGTGCCAGCAACTGTCATTATGCTCGCATCGCTGATGGAAAAGGATTAGTATCTACCAATGACTCCTGATTTTTCTTGTCTGAAAATCGAAATCATCATTCTTGAATGGCCATTTGGATGACGTTTCGCAACACCATGCAATAATTGGTGCTATGATTGAAAGTGTTGTACCATTTACAATACCTTTTGCCTTTCAATTCCTTTGGGAGAAGTATGGTTTGCCTAGCCAGGAGCTCAATCTGCTGATCCTTCATGCTAATCGAAGATTTGGTCCGCCTTAGATATGTCAAAGGGGTAACTAGGTTGATCGCCTTGCTTGGTTTCCTCCTTTCCTCGTATTGGCTTCAACATAGGAAAAGTATACGACATCCCCTTGACTAGCTCGACTGCCATAATTTTTGCTGGCTCATCTTTTTCGAAATCGGCTATATCGTTGACAACTAAAATCATGGTTTGTGCTCTGCTGAATCTGGCATGTCTAGACTTTTCATTGTCCTTGATGAATTCTTCTGCTYACATGGCATGGTACAATAATATAGAAAGGTCAGAGAACTCTGAAAAATGAGTTTTTCCCTTAACTACTGGTTCATTCATCAGTAGGGCACTTTTCTCTCATTCTTCCGAACCTCTCCAAAAAGTCGGCAACATCCTCGTTAGGCTTTTGCTTGATAGCCAGTAAATTTGCTATTGATATCCCAGCACTGGGCGAAAAAGACCTTTCATGGAAAATGTGTTCCGTTTCGCCCTAACTATGTACTGAATTGGACGGCAAGCTAGCATACCAAGTGAAGGCTTCCCCAGTTAAGGATAATGAGAATAGGTGGAGTTTGTGCAGGTCACTAGTGCCAAGCTCCTCACATTGAGCCGTGAAAAGGTTGATATATTCCATTATGGTTTTATCATCATTGCATGAGAAAATGGGGAACTCAGGTGATTTTTGTAGCACCCCCAAATTAGGAACGTTTATCCTTACACAGGAATGTCACCATTTACTTACTGACACGAATTTGCGRAAACTTAAAAGAATTTAAACCAAATAATAAATACTAATACAACCATCTTAATCCATAACATTCATTTACATTGACTTCAGGGTATCTTAGTTTGCCCATAAGCGACCTCCTCGCCCCATCTGGCTACACATCATCTGAAATACAAAATAAAAGGAAAGGAATAAGCTAAAAAGCCCAGTAAGTAWACCTCATGCATGAATGCATAAACATGTCTTACATGTCATAAAATTATAACATTTCGCCTTTAAGATGAAAAAATTTCCAAACATTTCTTTTTCGAAAACTCTTTGCAAAACCTTTCCTTCAAATTCACTTACAGTAAAACATTTCCTTCCATTTCATTCGYGGCTCACTAGAGTGTAATGCCTAGCCACCAAGCTCTGTAGTGGGCCATAGTTATTTGGAACCCGATCACATTCCTACTGGTAGTACCGCAAAGCGGTTAACATTCCTTTTTCAAAAAAAAAAAAAAAAAGTTTTCTTTCCATACTTTCACCCTTCAAGGAGGTAAACATTCCACTCTTACCTACCCTCCAATAGGGTAGGGTCGGGTGCACCGGTCCCCCACGCTCCATTTCRCACTCACATCTTTCGCGGCTAGGTTTTACATCCCTTTTTCAAAATCCTTAACGTTTGGAATCATTCATCATAAAAATAACATCTTTAAAAAAACTTCATTCCTTAAAACATTTACTTTTCCAAATTTCATTCTTTAAAACATTTCCTTTCTTGAATGTATGATTATGTCCATACAAGAGAATATGCAACTACTGCAATCTACATGCTCATGGACCACATGAACCCCTTAACTTAAAATTTCTAACACATAAGAGCAATGATCAATTCACATTCAATTCACATAAGAAAATTCAATCATAATAATAATACACTCGTATCATAATTAAATGAGATTGTGGTGATTTTCAAAAATTCACTTCAACATCCATTATGAGTTCACATTCAATTCACATAGAGATTCAATCATGATAACAACACACTYACATCATCACTAAATGAGAATGTCGAAATTTACTCACTAAATGAGAATGTCGGAATTTACTYACATAGAACTCAAATTCAATAACAAACACATATACGTCAATAAGAATGAGAGAGTTTACTTACTCAGAGTCCTTTACATTAAAGGTTCTTATATAAGTCGTGAAAAGAAATCCCTCGACTGTTCTCAACGTCAAGGCACTCGAAACGACCTAATTTTGATTATAGAAAGATAGTTTATTTAGTATGATTGTCCCAACTTAGATATTTAGAGTTTATTTCAATAATGTCAATTGCAAATTATTAATCATACTTTATTCCCACATAATATTTAAATATTAATTATTAATATTTTCACCTTTTAAGTCGCAAAGTCCAAGTGTCTCGAAAATGTTTTTATGTCCTCGGGCGTCGGGGCATCGGGGCATCGGGCCTCTAGGCGCCTGGGCGTCGGGCGTCTGGGCATCTGGCACCTGGTCACTAGGCGCTGGGGCACCTGGGTGGTGGTGTGCTGGGCGCCTCCTGGCATCGGCATTGGCACCTGGGCGCGGAGTTCCTAGGTGCTTGCTATTCTGTGGAAAATGGCAACAGCCAGCAGAGTTCAATGTTTCGGGCGAATGGTTGATGGTGATCCGAATATGGGCCAGAGCGATAGCCAGGAAGGAGCTGGAGTCTGGTTCTGTGCGACAAGCATTCCCAAGCGGCGGCAAGGGATTCTAGAATTCAGTCGAGGAAAGAAGCCAAAATCCGGAACTGTTTTCCGCTGTTGTCCGATGCAGAAGAGCCATGGCGTCCGGTTCCATCTTTCTCTGGCGAACGTTGCAGCAGAGAAGAAAAAGATTAGTATAGATGAGAAGATGAACGGCAGATCCCAGCAGACATGCTTCGTCCAGAATGCGGGCCATTAGAGGTCTGCGAAATGGGAGATGCGAATCGCTGCCTCTGGGCATTCGCCCAGTCAACTAGCCGCGACGTGTAGCAGAGATTTTCAGCATGCGAGCGTTTAGCCAGACGCTATATAGATGTTGGGCAAATGCACCAAACACGCGAGATTGAGCTCGGCTGTACGGGGTCGCGTTTACAGCACTGTTTCCAGCAACTACAGCCGACGCATAATTTGCAGATCTGGCAGACCAGCTGAGCGACGCTGCGATTGCACACAAATGGCGTCGCAACAAGCTCTAGCCAGCGCAAGCTTCTGGGAACTCCAATGGCGGAGACCTTGCTCCGAGCAGGAGGAGACGGAAGAAGGAGAAAAAAATGCCAGCGATTGGCCACGAGGATTCAAGAGGATGGCGGACGCTGGATGGAGGAATTAAAAGGGGGTGCGAACGGCAAGATATTCTGGAGTCGTGAAGAGCGCAGCGAGGCAAGCGGGTAAGGTGTAGGGTTGGGCGGTGGCGCATAATGAGAAAAAAGAAACTTAGGGTTTTGTGGTTTTTTTTTTTAATTTGGTCGGTAACCTCAATTCTTCGGCCTTCCCATTCATAATTAACCCTAATCCATTAAATTAAATTCTATGGACTTTTCTTTTGATAAAATCTAGTTTTTCGAATGAAAACGAATACGCCAGACGAGTCGAGTCTCTAACCAACCAAGGACCCTAATCCAACAAACACGATAATTCCGGATTATTAACATATAAATAAAACACTAACCACATAGAAAATTTTATCGAACCCTAGTTGGCTCACAGATTCGCACGATCAAACGAAAATCTACAAAAAGGAAATCTCAGGTATTATAATTTGTAACCTCAGGGAAGAGCGGCTGTATGATCTATCCATTCTGGGTACAGCTTTCTATAGACTAGTCATTCATTGCTAACAACATTCAGGCAGAATTGCCTCCTTAAAGCATTGACAATGGTACTAGCATCGATGGAYGGTAGAGTCTAAGTTGGAAAATTTGCTGGCTGGAAGCCGAAATTCACATTTGGCTGCTCCCAACTTGGAAAACACAATTGGCCGAGGGTACATCTCTTGGTAAATCCTCTCGGGAGGCAGTACTCGCTCTTGTGCATGTGCAAATTGATTTCCACAGTCAGTGCCGTGCGTAGAATAGGATTAGCCTGAGTCTGTCCADCCGTATATTACCTAAGGTATTTCTGCCCCCCAGCTAGATGTTGGTAGAATTGTCCTGGAAAACTGGGATAATTTGAAATTCGTGGTCGAAAAGAGTTCATAGTTTCTATGAAGGCTAAGGTAAACAGCTACCCCACATGCTACGGCTATCCTTGAGAATATGTCGGCCCTAAGGCCTGCATGTGACTCATTGACTGCAAAGGGATCCTCCAGGCCTTACAAATCAGCCCCTGTGGAAACTGTGGCAAGGGTTATGCCCAAGACTRAACAACTTCTAAATGCTCCATTAAGGGAGCCAAGANAACAACTTCTAAATGCTCCATTAAGGGAGCCAAGATTTTGAAAGAAGGATACACTGGTTTAGCATGAGTGAAAAATCCTGGGACTCTCCGTTATGTCAATCTTTGGATTTCATTCTACAACATAGGTTTAAAGACAATAGCAAATTGCTGGATTAGGTTTTACAATAATTCACCTATGTACTGTTCCATAGTGAACCTAATGACTGACCCAGAAGTAGGAATCGGCTACTCATTTGAAGGATTAGCCGATGTTGATGGATCTCGTCTCCGCGGAGCTGATCCTTGTGGAACACCGCAGTGTTCTACTTTCTACCAGATGGCCCTCACAGAACTGGACTCTATTATGTCTCCTGTAGAAGTTTCATTAACCCAAAGAGGGTTATTTTAATCTCTAGTCATGATATTTCGACCAGAGCACAGTATCATGCATACTTAATATGTCCCAATGGGTATGCCAATTGTGTTGGTGTGCTAAAAATGCTTAGACAAATTAGCTATCCTGGCCGTAGGATGCTAAATTTTTTAACACAACGAGGCCTGAGTTCTGACTAGCTAGCCATCTGATCGGCTCACTGAATTCCTAGCAACCTCCTTTCTTTAATGTGAGGTTCTTGAATTAGCTTTAGTAAGCCCTCACAAACTGTGCAAGTCAACTATTGTGGACCAGATATGGTAGCTAGGCTGAGATGATAGCCAATTATGCTGAGCTAAATGAGCAAACAAACTGAATAGTTGTGCAAGCTAGACTAAAGGAGATAAACTATATGTATGTTAATGCTACTAGCCGAAAGACAAAGTAGATTGCAACAAAATTAGATATGCTACGGTAAAAGTATAAAAAATAGCAAGAATAGCAGTGAAAATAAGCAATGCAATTGTAAATACAAAATAAGATTGTAGATTATACTAAATAGGTGCAACTGCAGCTGATATAAGAGAAGGCTGAGAGTTAAGCAAACTAATCATTTACACTATCAATGCAGTAAACAATAAAGCTTTAAGAACTTCAATGTAACACCCCGAAATTTTCCTTTATTAAATTTGTTTGATTTTACGTGAAATTTGTGTACCAACTAGGGTTGGATATTTTATATGATTAATTTTTTTAAAAATGCACATATTATCCGTATCAAATAAGAGTTACCGTTGGCTAAAGGCTTGACTTGTGGGCTTATTTATTAATTAAGTCGGAAGTTGGGCTTTTATCGAAAGGAAGCCTATTACGTTTAATTTACGAATTTTGGATTAGATGTAGATAGGAAGGCCCGACGCGTTGAGTTGCGGCCCAAAATAATTTTATATAAAAAAGTGAAAAGAAAATATATAAGAAATAAAAGAAAGAGAAAGAAAAGAAAAGAAAAGAAAAAGAAAAACCCTGGAAACTATCTTTTTCTTCTTCCTCCCGCCGCCGCCGCTGCTGTGCAGCTTCCCCTCTGCCTGACACGACGCTACTCGTCGTGACCCTTTCCCAGCTTCTCCTTCTCTTTTCCTTTCCTTCACTRCCGGCGCTTGTAGTGGCTACCTTGCCACAGTTTGCGATCGGCAGTCGCAACGCGTCGCTGCTCGAACGCCACTGCCAGGCGCACACGGAGATCGCCTGCTCTTCTCGAGTCCCTTCTCCGATTTCCTCTCTCACTCTCGGACTCGCTAGCGTCGACCAACCACTCTAGACCCAGTAAGCCAGCCATCTTCTTTTCCTTCTTCTTTCCGGCGCGATCTGTGCGATTATCGCCAGATCTGTCGTCGCTGTCGTCTTCTCTATTGGAACGACCAGATCCGTGCAACACCGTCGCCGGACCTAACATCGTTACTGTCTACCTRTTTGGTGCAACCCGATCTGCGCGACGCCGWCGCCAGATTTGCCGCTGCTATGGTTTTTCCTCCCTCTGTTCAATGTTGTTCTCTTTCACAGAAGCCCGATCTCTTGCTGTTGACTGTCGTTCTGCCCATTTCCTTGCTACTCGGGTCGCCRGTTGTCCCACGCCGTCAACCAGACCCCGGGAGCTTGAGCAGAAACTGGTTTCTTTGCCGAGACAGCGTCGAAACAGAACCCAGTAGCGCTCAATGCCATACGCTGTTCGTGCGCCAAGGATCTGCTCTTGGTGTGACCCAGCAGTGCCAACGCCAAGCTTGCCCAGCAACGCCAAGCCCCCAGCGCAACGCCCAGGCGTCCAGTGAGTGACGCCCAGGTGCCAGAGCACGACGCCCAGGCGCACCGACTCCCAGACGCCTAGGACCATTGTGCGCGTCCCTTGACGTACGATCGGAAATCCATTACSGCTCAACATCCGGATATCGTGAATTTGAGGTGAAACGCTAACATTTAATATTGAAATTGTATGACTTGTAATAAATATACCTTGACGTGAATTCGCGGAGTAACATAGTTAGGTAGGTTTATACCCGAGCTAAGGAATCGAATTGTACCCTTAAAACGTAATGTATAATATTATGATAATGAAATTGAAATTATAAATTTATAAAGGACATTGTGGATTAACCATTAATACTTAAGTTGAGATAATTGGAACTAAATAGATTTTTCTTTTTGGATAACCAACTAGGTTATTTCGAGGACATACGTTGAAATCGATTGGAGGAGTTTACTTCCAACTTAAGTAAGAACCCGTTTACGTACAGGACTTCGGGTAAGTAATCCTCTCATTCATATCATTATGAATAAACGAATTTGAACGCTTTTAATTGTTGGAATATGAGCTGTATGAAATTTTATGTTGATGTGTGGAATTTTGATRAAAGTTGAATTGTTCATATTTAGTAGTACTTTATGTTGAAGAATGCTGTTGTGTTTTCATATCATGTACTATTTATTGAACGTTATATTATATAATATTGAATGCRTTTCATGTCATGAGCATATAATTAGAAATTTACATCACATTTGGCATGAGCSGTTCATGCATTTAGGAAGTGAACGGTTAGAAAATGAAATTTTGAAGGGAAAGGTTAAAGTTTTGGAAATGTTAAAGTTTTAAGAAAGGAGTGTAATACTAGCCACAAAAGGTGTGAGTGGGAAATGGGGCGTGGGGTACCGATGCACCTGACCCTACCCTCTTGGAGGGTAGGTATGAAGTTAAAAGAATGAAGTTAAAAGAATGAAATTTAATCGCTTTGCGGTTCTATCGGTAGGAATGGAATCGRGTTCCAAATAAGATGGCCCACTGCATAGCTATGTGGCTAGGCTTTACACTCTAGTGAGCTCACGAATGAAAGGAAATGGAAAGTTTTACAGTAAGTGAATTTTGAAGGAAAGTTGTAAAGAAATTTTGAAAAGAGAATGTTTCGGAAAGTTTTTCATTTAAAAAGGCGAAACCTTAAAGTTTCATGATATGTAGGACATGTTCATGCATTCATACATGAGGTTACTTACTAGGCTTTTTAGCTCATTCCTTTCCCTCATGTTTCATTGCAGATGATATGTAACTAGATAGGGCGAGGAGGTCGCTTGTGGGCGAGCTACGATACCCGAGAACTGATTTTCGAATTTATTTATGAAATAAGATGAATATTTGTGAATGTTTTAAATTATTGAAGTTTCTTTGTGATTTTTGTTTTTGAATGGTTTAGAGAGACTTCCGCTATATTTCTCTTTTGAATAAAATATTAGGATAGTGAAGATTTATTAAAATGTATTTTTGACTCCTTGGGTATTGTTGAATAGATGTCGAGTTTCAAATAAATAGTTATTTATTTTCGAATAGAATGAAGTAACATTTTCGGATTAGGATAAGGTTCTTAATCTGGGGGTGTTACATTCAAAGCAACAAACAAATACACGTAAAGCTTTAATAAGCACATAGGAAACAAAACAGCTAAGCTAAATCGTAAGAAAAGTTGGATAAATAAGCAATTAAGAAAAACTATGCTAAAGATAAGTGTAAGAAAGGATATTAAAAAGTCAAAACAATTCAAAAAGTAAAGAAAATCATCAATAACATAAGAAAAACATAACTACACCTAGATACATAGCTAAAAGCTGAAAAATAAGCAGGACATTCACTACARAGCTAGCTAAATGTTACTAAAATATAACTTAAAAATAAAATTGAAGATAAAAATGAAAATAACATGCTTAATTTCTAGATTGATGGAAATGCCCACGTATTCTTTCATCTTCTCTTATTTATACTTCGTTGAGATGCCCTTGCTGCCTTGGGGCCAAAGAAGGTTGAGACCATTAAACCATTTTTCTCCTTTTGCCCGTCCTTCTCGACTCACGTTCCCTTTCTTCAATTGGGAGGCAGCATATCTCCCTTGCTTAGTCGATAGCCAGTTAGCCTGTTTACTCCTGTCATCTTGACTGTTCTTCTTTACTGCATGTTTCCTGCATTGCAGCTTCTCAACCATACAACTCTTTGAAGTCACTCTACTATGTAAGCTGTCGCTTTTTCCTTAACCATTTGCATCGACTATTTCTTACTATCAACACATAAAAGCTTATAAAAGTGAATGTTCCACGGGAGTGGCAGCAAGCTAATGCTTGTTGGCTGGTATTAAGATAGTATTTTCGTCTCCACAACGCATCCTTAAATTATYATTTGCAATCGGACAAGAGAAGAAGAAAAATCTTAAAATAACCGAGTTAGGATACATGTGAAATTGTTTTACCTTCTGCAAGTCAACGCAGTACAAAAAGCTGCAACTGATCTCACCCAWCCCCTGCTCCCATACAGCAACAAACAGATATCATTATCACATTACAGACCATTTTGGTATTTGAATTTTTCATCCGTAGACTTTGTCTAAAAAAACACCGAAATTTTGAACTTATATTAATTTGGAAGTGCCATCCAACGTTCTCTGCAGAAAGATCAGATCCTCTGAGTAGAATGAAAAGACGTCGCTACCCATGAAAATCTTGACTAGCAATGAGATCTTTATGAAGCTCATCCGGAGGCTGACTTACGCAACTGGTGATCCAATTCATAGTAATAACGATATCATTCAGGAAAGAAAGTAAAATGTAATAAACCGAGAAACTTGATTTGGTTTTATCATATTTCACTGTGATTACAACATATTCAAAACTGAAAACATACAGAATATATCAAGTTGGACTAGGATGTGAACCTTTCCTCCAAACATGCAGAGGTCATGATCAGAGCTGGCCCTAAGCATACAAGAACTCAGAAAAAAGGCGATTAGGGAAAATATAATTAATGGCAGCAATTTCAGATTATCGGTTACATATGAGACAAGATTCGCTGCCTCATTACCAACAAATTGTGCCTCTTAGGTACTCACACGGTTGTTTAGCATTACTGTTTACGCTGCAAGAAGCTTCTGGATATCCTTCTGAAACAGGCAAAAGAGAAAATTTCACTTTAGGAAAATGCAAATATTTCCCAGGTGCTTTGTGCCAAACTGAAGATAGTAAATAAAGAGAGAATCAAGGATAAATCTGCAATTTATATACATAAACATCAGATATGCAATCAAAATTTGCAGCAGAATAGATTAGCTTTTCTTAACCGAGTCAACTGAAACAAGGCATGAGGTTTAGCTCATGACAAGTCTCAGAAGCAATCTGAAATTGCAGGKTGATAGGATGGTCAAATCAGTGGATAATTAGGCAAGAGGTTTTGGACTTCAAAGGAGTTTGCTTTTCCTATCACGTTGAAACTTCAGTATATGCTACTCTGAAATAATTCAAAAGTGGTGATTTGTGAATTTTGGATTCAAACGTTAGAATGTAAATTTCATGATGCCAAGATTACACAGGAAGCAGCATTTTACAGTATTATAGACACCTTTATGCTTTGTTTTCATAGGGTTAAAGTGACATTAAGGAATCAACCAAAAAAAAAATATATATATATATCATTATTTTCTGTAATGTACTATCTCTTAATTACATAATCTTAATCATTTGTTAATTTTAACTAGAACAGTGACTTCTGTACGTGAACATCAAAACTACAAACCTCAATCTGAAATGGTGAAGTTGTTGGTGGATATCTTTCAACAACTCTTCCATTTTTGTCCACAAGAAACTTCTCAAAGTTCCACTTGACCAGATCTCCTAAAAATCCTCCAGCAGTTGACTTTAAGAACTGGTAGACTGGAGCTGTATTAGGTCCATTGACATCAACCTGTTTTGAATAACTTTTAGCCCCTTGATCTATGACACACTCAAAAAGTTTTGGAATTGTAGTACAGAAGTTCAAGTACCTTATCAAAAATTGGAAATTCTGCTTTAAAACGTGTGCAGGCAAATTGCTTTATCTCTGGATTTGATCCCGGTTCTTGTCCCCCAAATTGATTACAAGGGAAGGCTAAAATTTCAAATCCTGGAACAAGAATTGAATAGATCATCAATAATCTTGTAGCAATCATATATCCCATCCTGATGATCTAGAAAGATGGATAAAATCAACTGAAATTCACCACATACTGTCATACTTATTCTTTTCAATGAGAAATGAGAAATGGTATCAATCAAGAAATCCATATCGGTGTGATTTATATGCATGTGGACATGCAAATTCCAGTGAGACATAGCGACCAGAAAATGAACCAAAAACCAGAGTGGTCAAACTGCATTGGCCTGGAAAAGCAGCAAACTAAAGCTCAGTGGTGGTCCCGTTACATAATATTTGATCTCAAACTGCCAACAACTAATAGATGCAATGATTTGTCATCAGTCTCAGCATCCTCCGAAAAGGAAGTAGTCAAACCACTTCTTATCCAACATTTCATATTTCCACAAGTCAGATACTTTTAACTTTAGTTGATCTGATACAAAAATTGAAAAATCATTGGCATCTTATAAGTAATAAGATTGAAATCTAAAATGAGGATGAAGAACGCTAAGTTAACTAATTGAATGTCCACTCATTTTCTGTCCAGAGGAAAACTGGCTGTGCTTTCATAACTCAGTGCTGTTATCTTACTAGAAAGCTACAAATGCAAATGCACCCCCCCCCCCTCCCCCTCCTTTTTTCCTTTCCAAGTATAAATACGATACACTGAACAAAAACTGAACAAGAGGTTTCTACCTTCAAGGTTGAAATGAAGGAAAAAGAGAAGAATTATATTCTAATGCTTATACATTTTTCACTTTAACAACCATTGAAGATTTTCTACAATGCAGGAGACATCATAATAAGGAGAAAAGGTACCAAAAGAAATCAGTTTTTGCAAAGATTTTAGGTTAAGTGCGCCCCCACAGTTCCTATTGGGAGCCTATTACCATCTGTTCTCGCTTCATTCTTGTAGAATAGATTATGGAGTAACTTCTCAATGAACGACTCTATAGAAACATAGTCATAAAAAAGAAGACAAAATGGCAACACTAATAATAATGAACTAGTAGATATCAACGAATTACCTTATTAACCTACATATAATTATTAACTTCTTTTTCATTTATACACCCAATATCAGAGAATAGATAGGTCGCTGTTGGAGAAAAGCAGAGAAGGGCAATATGAAGGAACTTTTGCAACTCCATGACAGTTACTGGTTACAAGCAGGCATTTGAAATGCATTACCACCTATAACTATAACAGAGTCATAGAATATAGAAGTCTCTTGAGAGCAATTATTTGTCAGTGTCACAGCAAAATACATGAGAACCAGCCAATTAATACAGTGACATAGCAAAAAACACTAGAACCAGCCAATCCATGATTCACCCTGGATATGTAAAAATTTCTGCTTCCACCAGCCAAAACTTATTAGAAACACATTTACAATCAATTCATTCAGTATTTCTTTTCTTAAGGGCATCCAGAGACTAATTCTAGTAAATAGGATCCAGAGGGATCGTATATGCAATGAGCTAGAAATCAAATCATTTAAACTTCAGTATAGGTGCAATTCCTAAGGTAGTCATGATTCACGACACCATATATCTCTTAGCAAGGAATGCCAAAAATAACAACAGAGAAAGAAAATATAATTCTGGGTGCGAATATGGTTTGTACTGAATTATGCCGCGAAACAAGATCTCTCAAGAAGTAACACGTAACTACAGAAGAAAATGTACTTGTGCAAAATTGCTCACCTTGAGTTTTGTACTTCTGATATATATGAGAAAGCTCTGTGTAGTTTGATGTTGTCAAACCACTGAATCCAGAAAACAATTTGTGTCAGCTATCTAAGAACGACAGACAGAAAAAGACAACAGTAAAATGTCTATTAGCTTGGTGACAGAAAATCCCCCTATTTAGCTGGATTTTATTATATGTAGAATAAAGCAATCATTCAGAAAACAATACCATTTTGAAGCAACATTGACAATCAGAAGAACCTTTCCTTTAAACTTACTTAGCAAAACATCTTTGCCATCAATATCCTGTTTAAAACAAAGTGCACAAAATTTTACTGATCAACAGCCCAAGTACATAAAATACGAAATATGAAATTATGAAAGGCAAGAGCTCGACTCAATTGTGTTTCACAGTCAAGCAATTAGTTTTCTCTTTGACAGCAAACAATTAATAATCAATCAGCTACTTGAATCTTAATCTTCACATTTCCTTCTGTCAGAGGGTGGGGAAAAGCTAGAGTCAAGACCTACATAGAGGAAATCAACTACATACATTTGCAATATGCTAACTACTTCTTAAGTAAAACCAAAATATCTTCATTTAACATTCTGAGACTTGAAATGATGCCTTTAAGGTAGAGAATATCATACATACAGTAAAATTCATCCCCACGATTGCCATTCGGGAAACAATTGCTTTCATGTTTCTAATCATATAATATCAAGTAGAGGTGGACGAATACACTAAAGAGTGAGCAATTAAAGAAGGAGGATGGTTTTTACTTTGGTCTAAGGCATATAATTACTCTTGCTTCGGTTTGCAAAAATCTGGACCATRTATACTGAATTAGATATCAAGTTTAAATCTAGCCTGACGCTCTTGCACACCACTAAATGTTGGCGACCAGAAAAAAGATCAATGGTTCCACAAATGGCTTATAGATGAGAGAAGCATTACAGTTACCAAGAAAATATCACTAGCTATTAAATTTAGCAGCAGCATCGCAAATTAGYTGCCTCACATTGACCTTAAGGACAACGTTTATACTCCAATATTATTCATCCAACAAACTGAGAATTCGAGATAACAAAAACGCAGAAACAAGTTCTCATCACAACCTTCTATTGAGCGCAAAACTAATTTGCATTGCAGTAGAACTGCAATTAACAAAGGAATTCACCGGTACATGTACTCAAACCCCATCAGAYACAGCAGGATATCATAAAGAACATTGAAACAAGTCAAGCGATTCCCTAAGAAGGRAAAAAAAATGTTTCTTCCGATCAATTTACAGTTACAAGAAACACAACGTAACTAAATCAACCATAACTTTGAGACATATCAAAATTTGCAATCAATTACCTTTACAGTGAAATCATGAATAGTCTTTTCTGTGGCAGCTGTAGCATAGACATTAGTGAAGTTTCGAGAATTTGAAATAGAACCAGTTAAATTCGGCAACGATAGAGAAAGACCATTCTGGAAAAGCGAAGATTTAGAGGATGCAAAGGTCGTTTTGAAGGATGAAGCAGCAGATATCATAGAAGCAAAAAGAGAGTTTGAGTTGCAATTCATATTGTTAACTCGAGTAAAACTGTTCAAAGGTGTTGAAAACACTGAAGAAAAAGCCATTGAAGACCTCTTCGAATGACWCAGTGTAAACTTGGGGCCTTGCTGAATGCAGACATAAACATCATGTATTGAGAACCTTTTTTTGGAGTGGAAGGGAATCATCCACGTGTTAATTTATCTGCCCTTCTTACATTTTCTTTTTTGCTTTTAGGGCTTTTGTGTTATTATTGTTTAGGTTTGCTAGATATAACACGCGTAAAGTAATTTTTTCTTTTGAATTTTTTAATAATAACTTTAATATACTGTAATAAAATTTTAATGAAACTCATCTCTCTAACATTTTTCTCAGCCTTCTTTCTAACACATCAATTGAATATGTCGAGATTGAAATAAAAGAAATTAATTTTTTAAGTTAAAAATCATCAGAAAAAGTTGAATTTTTTTAGTTTTCTTCACCAGTATTTTGCATAAAATGAAGAAATRAGCATCAAACGCACATAGCCACCAGTGCCGCTGCGCCATGTGCCAGCGCAACTGCATAGTCAATGCGTGATAGAGTCAATATTTATATAATATTTGAATAACTTTAGTTTGAATTTTTGAATGAATATTATTGCATTAATATGGAAATTTTGTCGATATTTTATTTGCTTAAGAGTCGTAGAAGATAGTTAAAAAGATGAAAATTTGGGTGCATTTTGAGTGATAAAGAATCAGAAGTGCTTTTAAAATAACCTATAAGTATATGGAACAATTAAAGAAAGATATCTTGAAGAAACTAGGGTGCGCTCCAACTACCAATTACAATAGTTGAACCATAACTTTGCAAAAATTAATTTATTTGTTAGATTAGATTTAAAATATTTGAAATACAGGATTATACATAGTCAATTATCTCATTTCTCATTATCCATCCGCATATTATGTTTAGTTTCTTAGTTCTTCTACTAGTTAAGGGTCAATGAAGCATTAAATCAATTTAATTGTGAGATCTAAATATACTTATATGCTCAATTATTCAAAGTATTTTGTAATAGAGTAGCAAATTGACATAATTTCACTTGCTATCAGAGTGTAAATTCTGTTAAAAGGGAATAACAGGCTAGTTAAATAAACTTGTTATATGAGTTTATTAATTATAATTGGATATCTCTATTTCTTAGTACTATCGGTACATTAAACCTTATGTGCCATTTCTAGGATTTTTTTTATCAATTACGAAATAATTAATAAGAATTTTTCTTTTAATTATCGAAACTTAAGGAGGAATTGATTGTTTAAAGCTATATTTGATAACTATAACTAATTTACTTGTGAATATTGAGTCAATTCTTGAATCCAAGAGCAATTACTTGAAATATGTGAAATTAATTACTTTAACCAAAGCTCATTTAATTTGGAATCTTATTCGAAAAATTTTGCTCTATCTTTAATTGTTGAATTCTAATTATTTAATTATTTTTATTTACTCAAGTTTAATTTCTTTTGAAAGAAATTGAGCTAGATGATTGTGCTTACGACTATACTCTATTGAGTGTGAGTATACTTATTTTATATTTTAGTGAATCGACAAAGCATCAATTTTGGCGCCCTTATCGAGGAACGATTTTAAGTAATCGCTTTTCTTCAACTTTATTTGATCCCTTGGTGTATGCCTAGATCTTTTCGKACATGCAAGCTTATCTTAGATGCATAAATTGAAAAGACGGCAAAAAGGCAGGGAAAGAAGTTTGAAAGCAGCTAAATCATCTACTACTTCAATTGAGTCAGGTTTGTCTGAGATTGAATTGAGTTTGAGGAGCCTATAGGTGGGGAAGACGAAGTTAACATGGCTCAGCAAACTAGAATCTTGAGGGAGTTAGCTAATCGTAATGTTAGTCAACAGCCTTTTTATATTGATTTATCTAATTTGACAACTAACTTTGAGATGAAACCTAGTCCAGTTGCTTCCAAAATAACATGGTTTCAGAGGAGATGATCCCCACAAACATCTSTAGGAATTTCATGTTTTATGTTCGATTATGCATCCTTAAGGGATGCTGGATGACCAAATAAAAATTTTATCTGATAAAGCTAAGGATGGTTATATAACTTACCATCGGGTAATCGAACATAAAACGTGAAATTCCTACAGATGTTTGTGGGGATGTTCAATGAGCAAATAAAAATTATCTTTTTTTTTTCTTTTTCCTTATCTGATAAAGCTAAGGATAGTTATATTACTTTCCATCGGGTTCTTAGAGAAATATTTTTCAGCTTCCAAAGCAGCTAATACAAGGAAGGAGATTTGTGGGATAAGACAAATTAGTAGGAAAACTTTATATGAAATGTGGAACGTTTTAAACAGCTTTGTGCAAATTGTCCTCGTCACCAGATTCCTGAATAATTATTGATGCAATATGTTTATGAGGGTCTAGTGTGTATAGATATGAGCATGACTGATATAACCAGTGGAGGTGCTTTGGTAAAAAAGAAACCTGACGAAACTAACCTTCTTATTTCAAACATGGTTCCAAATACTCCACAACTCGGCACAAGGCAAGATGTGCCAAAGAAAGTGAACAACGTAAATATTTCAAATTTTTAKCATAAAATCGATACATAACATCCTTGGTAGAGAAAATGATTTTAGGGATGGGCCCAACACAACAAGCGAGGTCTTTTGGTATATGTTCCAATTTGGGGCATACCACCGATATGTGACATATTATTCAAGATGCACCTATGGAACAGGTAAATTCGGTTAGATGATCTTATGGTCAGTCTCAAAGACGATATGAACCCATTTTCTAACGCCTAGAATCCAAGGTGGAAAAACCACCCAAATTTTAGTTATTCAAACAAATCTCCAAACTTTCAACAATAACCGCAATTGAGGTCAACTCAACCAAATCAAGCAATCACTAATACAAGTAAATCTTTAGTAGATCTTGTTAACAATCTTGCTAACACTACCAAATTTTTGCAGTAGGAAAATCAAACGATCTAATAGGAAAATCAAAAGATCTAGCAAAAAACTTATGTGAGTATTCACCATTTGAATAYGCATGTGAYGCAATTGGCAACAGCCATGAATAAGTTGGAAGTAAGTCCATGGAAGCTAMCCTCACAAGTGGAAATGAATCCACGAGAAAATGTGTGTTTATAATTCTTAGAAGTAGCAAAGAGGTGAAGGGAAATCAACAAACTGAAGAAACTCAAGAAAACATTGAGAAGTCTGAGAAAAAGCCAAAAAGAGCTTCTCCCCCGAAGGTAAGAAATGAACAAGAAAGTTCTAATACAAAGGTACTAACTATTCTTTTTTTCTTGGCAATTGGCACGAACAAAGAAATAAGAAGAACCAAAGGAGATGTCGGAAGTATTTTGCAAATTAGAAATTGATCTCCCACTTCTTGATGTCATTAAGCAAGTACCTAGGTATGCAAAATTTCTTAAGGACCTATGTACAAAAAAAAATGAAATTTAGGGATAATGAAAAAATCTTAGTGGGAGAAAATGTCTCAGCCATGATTAAAAGAAAATTGCCACAAAATGTAAAGATCCCGGCATGTTTACAAATCCATGTATAATTGGTAATAAAAAAATTGAGAAAGCCATGGTAGATTTACAATTAATGTGATGCATTTATTTGTATATAAAGAGTTAAAATTAGGACTTTTAAAAGAAACTAGAGCAATTATACAACTAGCTGATAGGTCTAATGCATATATAGAAGGCATGATTGAGGATGTTTTGGTAAAAGTAAATGAATTAATCTTTCTAGTTGTCTTTTATATTATTGACATGGATGATTCTTGTACAGCAAAGACAGCTCTCATTCTTCTAGGGTGACCTTTCACGAAAACTACAAGGACCAAAATTGATGTTGATAAAGGGACTTTAACTTTAGAAGTTGATGGTGATATGATCACGTTCAACATCTTTGAAGCCGTGAAGCATCCCAACAATCAAAAGGAAATTTTTAATGTTAATTTATTTGAATCTATGATTGAACAACATGTAGAAACTTATTTTTTACAAGATAAATTAGAGTTGGTATTAACCARCACTTTAACTGATAAGGAGGTGTAAGAAGAAACTAATGAAGAGCTTCGAGAGGCTATCATGACACTATACTCATTAATAGAAATGCCAAAGGTTTGTATCCCTTACTATATCCTCAGTAATACTAAAAACATTCTTCCTTCTGTGGTGCAAGCACCTAAGCTGAATTGAATAATCTTCCTAAACATCTTAAATATGTTTATTTGGGAGAGAATGATAAGTTACTAGTAATAATCAACAATAGTCTCAATGAAATTCAAAAGAAAAGTCTGGTAAGACTCTTACGAGAACATAAAAATGCCATTGGATGGACTCTTGCAAATATCAAAGGTATAAGCCCTTCACTTTGGATGTATAGGTTTTTACTAGAGCTTGATGCTAAACCTATGACGGACCTATAGAAGAAATTGGATCCAGTCATGAAAGAGGCAGTTGAGAACAATTTATTCTATTTCTGACAATCGATGGGTGAGTCCCATGCCTATTGCACCAAAAAGATCTAGTTTTCAATTGGTTAAAAACAAGAAAAATTGAATTAATGGCTATGAGGTTGCAAACTGGATAGGGCATGTATATAGATTTTTGTAAATTTATTGCAGCCACTAGAAAGGATCATTTCTCACTCCCATTTATTGACTAGATGCTTAAGAGACTTGCCGATAAATTATTCATTTACTTTTTAGATGGSTATTGCGGATATTTTCAAATTTTTGTGGCATAAAAAGATCAGGAGAAAACTACATTCGTGTGTCCATTTGATAAATTTTCTTATCATCGTATTCCCTTTGGCCTTTGTAACGTGCCTGAGACTTTTTAGAGGTGCATGATTAGTAGAATTCTTAGTAGCTTTAGTAGTCTAGAACTAACATCATTCCAAGTCTTCTAGCATTCCTCCAAGCCAAAGGTGCCCTTTTCCTCTCATTATAGCATGATGCACTAACTCTCCAGGTCTTTCAGTCGAGACCGCACCTGTTGAGCCTCTCTGTAAAGGTTGACCACGGGGACATCATGTTGGCCAATTCCCTCTTATCTTATGCTAGGTTCCTTCTATCAGTAGCCAAGTTAACCATCAAACGGTAATCTTAGCCTCAAGGAAAGAAACATGTTAGTAGGGAGGAAGCACTTTGCTGCAGTTGATATTCGTGCTAGTATCTGCAACAAAATTGGCCTTGAGCTCTTTGTGCCTGGAGGAAAGAGATGATAACTCCCCCAACTTCCCCTCCTCCTTAGACTGGAGCTTATGGCCAACTTCCACATAATACATAAATCTAGTCATACGAGCACAAGCTAAGAAGCATTCAGATTTTAGTTCAACTGCAAAGAGCGGCGGGGAGAYTAGGCCATCACGCTCAGAGCTTCTTGAAGATTTTCATAAATGGCCTCGTGCACTGGCATGGTGTCTCCAAAAGTTGCCACTAGGAAGCTGAAAGCTTGGGCTGAGGAATCAATAGAGTCGAAAGAGGAAGGGCCAAAAGAGCTGAAGACAGATAACATATCCTCRATCAACAGAGTGGGAGTCGAAGGGGCAGTGATGGTTCTCTATCCTCGACCGAGCTGTCTTGAGTTTCTTCTTCCTTGAATGGCTAGGCCAGTGGGACCACAAAAGACTTAACTGTTTGAGACCTTTTCTTCTCCGGCATCTGCAAAATAGGACTGCCATCAACGAAGAACAAGAACCACAGAAGTAAGCCAAAAAGGATTATCATACTTGTCTTCACGAGAGCACGATAGATATGCCAGCCACCCTCAAACGCTTCGATTTTCTGACCCCCGCCGAAAGAGTCTCCAATTGAGGTACATCAGATAGCTAGTCAACATCAATCRGCTCAACCAATCTTTAAAAAAAAAAGAGTTAGAATATTTTTAAGGAAAAATAGCATCAAATTCAATCGATAGTCAATCATGATTACGTGGGATAGACACTGGTTTGTCTATCTTCCCCTTTTTTGGGTTGGGATAGAAGTCCCAGCAAACGAACCAACAGGTGGAGAAGAAAAAGCACCAACAATGAAGGAGGACAAACTTAGCTTCTACAGGCAATCGGCTGCATCAGCTGCAAAGAAGGCAGACTCCACTTGGTTCTACCCGAGATCAAAATCAGTCGTAGTTAACAGATAGGGCTAGAATTTTTTGAAAAATGAATTTTTCGAACTTTAAATGGCAGTTCGAAGCCAAAGCCTCCACATCAGCATTAATGAGGTTCGGACAGCTATCAAAAGGGACCTTAAGTTGGGGATCGGTTGAGACATCCTTGATAAGGCAGAAGTAACGAGCACAACAATGGGGATTGAAAGGCTCAACAAAGTCTTTGTGTACCGAGCCATCCCCCGAAATCATTAAGCATCAGCTGAGAAGTCAAGATGCTAGCCCACGCATACTTGACCCCAGCATAGTTGGAGCCCTCTGGCTTTTCCCTTAGTCACTCAAGCCTTTCACACCTCAGATGATATGGGAAAGCCGTATCAGCTTCTACAGACCTCTTGGTATAGAGGAAGAAGAAGATTTCTTGATAAGAAACCATGTTTACTAGGACCTCGTGCAGTTGATACCCGGTAGCCTCACTGGCCATCTCAGGAACAAAGGTTGAAGTTGACAAACAGCTAATCCCGTACTCATGGATATATTGTTACAGCTATAGCTGCAAGATCCTCACCACTAGCTAGAGCCTCTATCAGGCGATACAGTCCTCGATATAACAGAGAAAAAAATCAAGGAAGCCAAAGAGAGCGTTAGCCAACCAATAGCATGGACACATAATAAGAGTAATAGGCCAGAACTTCATAGGAGGCTGACCAGAGGATATACTTGCAGAGCCAGCAGAGGAGGAATGCTCCATGCTCATCGACAGAGATAGTGGACGACTGCAACATGTTTTGTTCAACAAATTTGTCGTAATCAATAATAGCTTTATTGAAAACAAAGTTGAAAGAAACTCTTCCGTTATCTACGTATAAAGTGGGAATGTCAGCCCAACCACGGGCAAACCTAAGATAGTATTACTTTTGAACAGGGTAGGGGTGAACGTTCCGAACGAAAAGTTGAAGGTATTGGTGGTAGAAGAACAAAAGGGTATGATGGCCATTAGTAGACTCCGATCAAGCTGGAAGCTGAAAAAAGACAACTGGAGAGCATGGAAAATTCCCCTCTCTTCCATGTAGCCTTCATGCTGGGGGTAAATCGCTCCACCCAGTGATCAAATGCCGACAAGCAAACAGACCAGCAGCGCAAGGTCTTCGGCCACTTTGACAACACCACCCTGGTCGGTTGAGAGGAAGATCAAAGCCCTAAGGCTTGAAGGAAAGAAGGTCAGCATTGTCGAAAAGGGGAAGAAATGACGGATCAAGCTTGAAAAACTACTTCTCAGAGTCAAAGTAGACTAGAAAATGATTCTCRAAGAGCTGGAAAAGGCTCATCGAGTGTCGTGAGTCTAACTAATGGACGACATAATAGGATGCTAAGAAGAGGAGAAAACAGAAACTGGAGGTTGGAAGAGGAAGTAGCAAACTGGAAGCAAATAGTGAACGGAGTAACAAAATGTGCAAGCTTGGAGGAGAAGAAAAGGATTGATAAACAACTGATTATCCGAATTCTAAGCTTATCAGCCTCTTTTGCTGCCAACAAAAGGTGACGAGATTAGAAAAACCTGCRAGTTCCAAGGCAATCATCATTACTAGGCAAAAAGCTGGCTAAAAGAATGGACAACTATGTGGACTCAGCAACCAACGACTGTAGATATTTTGAAAGGATACAAAAAGGTGGAAGTGACATCAAGTCTTGCCCTATCTAGCCGCTGGACACAAGTAATTAGGGCAAGGACTTGGAGGGCATGTGTTGACGTCTAAAAATAGTTGACATCAAATGATTGAAGGAGGCCGGCAACTATATGCCAGGAACAGAGTTCCAATCCTAGCATGTGTAGCTTGATTGAGGAGGAAAGGGCCTGGGCTAGTGAAAAAACAGCTGAGAATACGAAAATTAAGCAAAGCTGAGACCAGCCAAAACAAAAACATAAGTGAACTCGACAGAGTGCCAACCGATCAAGTGAACAAGACAAACCGCCTGGCCAAGATTTCATGGCACGACTTACTAGCCGAATGAAAGAGAAGGGCATGAGCAGAGAATGAAGCGGATAGTTCAGAAAGCATGGATAGTGGCCTTGTCTTACTTCATCTCCAATCCATTAGACATGTCTTGGCCAAGTATAAATAAGAGAAAATGAAGCATTTACCCTCCCTCCCCCTAATCATCAAACCTAGAAATTAAGCATATCATCTTCAATTATATCTTCAATCTAGTATTAATTTAGTATGCTTAACTTCATTAGGCTAGAATAATGGTTAGTTTTCCCAGCTATTTTCAGTTTTAAAGACTATTTTTATTAGATAACTYTGTGCATTTCTACAATGTTTCACAATTCATGAAGTTTTCTTATCAGATTTGGTTTATTTCTTTATTTTAATTTGCTTTATTTATTGCTTTTGTTAGCTTAACGTGTTTAAACTGCTTAATTTACCAACTTTATTACTTTTTCAACTTAATTGCAACGTCTTTCGTAGCTTAATCATATCTCTATTTACTTTAACTTATTTTTTTTCGCCTATCAACTTTTTTTAAGTTCAGTCATATAATTGTTTTGTTTGAATTGCTTTGCTTAAATAGCTTTCTTTAAATTTTAAGTGTTTTATGTTCTATTTTAATCACCAACTTTCTTAGCCCTATAAACAGCCTAATTAGCACACTGTAACTTGCATACATTGAATCAATCATTCAGCATCATATCGACTAAGATTCTTATTCGAGCGAAACCACTATATAAATGATCCACCCATACTTTTTAGCTAGTTGACTTACATACGTCGTTGAGGGTTTACTTAAACTAACTCAATGACCCCATATACTTAAAAAAAAAAAAAAAAAAAAAGAGACTGATATGGATTTAACGAGCCAATACATCGACTAGCTAGTCAAAACTCAAGGCTCAATGCGTTGAAAAGTTTAGCTCGCCACCAACAGGATAGCCGATTCAGCTAAAAATTTAGCACACCAACACYAATAAAATATTTTCAAGTGGAAACATTTAACGTATCTAATCATATTATTCCATTATATTCATAATTTTTAAAAAGTTTTATATTATGATCATAGTACCATAAGAATTRAATAAGTAAGTCGGTGTTGTCTATGGTTCAAGGAAATAACGAGATTCAACTTTCATTGAGTTTTTTATTCACAATGCACTTATTATCTTATCCCCGACTTATCCAAACAACTCCTTAATGTAAAATTTTGTTGTATTTCTTTTTATTCTAGTATAAATTAGTTTGCTAATTGAAACAATTTCCTTAGTATAATGGCTATCAAAATATTATCATTATAGTTGTAAATTAAAACCAGTCTTCCTACTACATACATATATATATATATATATTCTCAGTATTTGGATTCTTACTCTAATATAACATCATTTTTCTTTGCAATCAAACTATTACAATTTAAAATAAATCTCCGCATTAAATGTGTAGTAATATAGTTTTAAAATACAAAATTTTATGACATACCATTTAGTTTTTAATTACCTAATCAATATACAAATTTTAACCAAATCGAAGTTCTCTTTGATATTTATATTCTTTGTAGATTAAGGAAAAAAGGTCAAATCAAAACTGAACCAAAAGATTAAACGCCCCCACATGCTGTCTAGTTGGATAAAAACAAAAGGAAAAATCGAGTTTCGAAAGTGACAATTGCGTCCTAATTKACTTAAAAAATACTGTTCTAATTACCTTTCAAGTCACCGCTTTTGCATAGAAAGAAGTTCTTCGCAGTTCCCTCTCTCCCAGTTTTCAGATCCATGTTCTCTTGAAACTCTAAAAATGTGTTCTTCAGAGACTAAACAACTCAATCCCAAGGCTCCATCCGATCACTCAAACGAACCTGGTTCCCCAGAAGATCAAGAAAATGCGATAGATGAACTCGAAGAACCATCCAAAAACTGCAACTTCAATCTGTTATCAGTCATTCTTGAACCATTTGAATGGCTACAAATGTTGTCTTCAAGATTGCATTCTACCTTTGTTCTGGGCGTTGTCCTCGTCTACGGCCTCAGCCAAGGCTTCGCTTCGTCTTTCTTCAAAGTAGTCTCAGATTACTAATGGAAAGATGTGCAGAAGGTTCAGCCATCRGCAGTGCAATTATTCATAGGCCTTTACTATATTCCATGGGTGATGAAGACCATCTGGGGTCTATTAACTGATGCTTTTCCTATAAAAGGCTACAAAAGAAGACCATATTTTGTGATTGCCCGAGTTTTGGGGACTTTTTCGGCATTGGTAGTGGCTTTGAGTGGAAAATTACCTCTGGCATTGGCTTTGTCATTCTTGATTGGGATCACTGCTGCAACGGCAATTGCAGATGTCACCATTGACGCCTGTATTGCTACAAAAAGCATAGAAGTTCGATGCTTAGCACCCGATATACAAAGCCTTTGTGGGTTTTGTTCCTCGGCAGGTGCTCTTTTCGGCTACTCCACCAGTGGCTTCTTTGTCAACCATCTTGGAGCTCAGGTCTTCAAATTCCGTGTCTTCGTTTTATATATATGTTCCTTCGTCGATTGCTTTACTTTATGTACGTGGTTAATTATGTTTACCTTCATTTGTTGCTGCAGGATGCACTAGGCCTATTAGCAGTAGCGGCAGCTGCAATTATTGTTCTCGGTTTTGTGATCCATGAGTTGAGAACAAACGAAGATATCCATTCAGAGGAGAAACAGGTTGCCTTTATTCTTTACCTTTACCTAATTGGATAAAAGAATCTGATGCACAAGGGATGAAGGGGAATTTAAAAAATTGGATCAAGTATTAGATTTGATCCACAAAAGAAGTAATAGGATAAATATATAACTTACAAATGGGATTCAGGCATTCGAGAAGTTGGCAGTAGCAGTGAGAGGAATGTACAAGACCATCCAATTACCTGATGTTCGGAAACCTTCACTCTACATGTATTTATGTTTAGCTCTAAGCATAAGCACACATGAAGGCCAATTTTATTGGTATACTGATCCCATAGCTGGTCCAGCTTTCTCCCAGGTATTCCACCCACCACCATAAACCTCCCTCTACATAACCAATTCTAACACCTCTGTTTTGCAGGAATTTGTAGGTATAATATATGCAATTGGTGCAATGGCATCTATGTTTGGAGTTGTTATATATCACAAGCTGCTAAAAGACTACCCTTCAGAAGCTTGCTCTTTTTTGCCCAACTTCTGTATGCTGTTTCTGGAATGCTTGACCTGGTTTTTATTCTCCGCTGGAATTTAGCTCTTAGAATTCCAGATTACTTGTTTGTTATAATGGAAGAATGCGTTTCGCGTATTGTAAGCAGAATCAGATGGATGCCAATGATTGTCTTGAGCAGCAGACTATGTCCTACAGGAATTGAGGGGACATTTTTTGCATTATTGATGTGCATTGATAGTGTTGGCTCCCTGACTTCCAAATGGGCTGGAGGAATGCTCCTTCATTTACTTCGTGTCACAAGAACAAATTTCAACAATTTGTGGCGAACACTTGCCATCAGAAATCTTTTAAGATTTGCTACTTTGACTTTGATTTTTCTTGGTCCAAATGTTAATCACTCCACTCTTCAGGTTCCGCCTGATCTTGTATTCACAAAGACCAGTCACAATTTTTCTACAGATGATCAAACTATTCAACTTGTACCCTTGAATGAGAAATTGGACGTTTGATTCTCCTTTTTCCTTTTCCTTTTTGATGTACAAAATTTTCTTACTCGTGTGTATGTTAAGATTTCATTTGTTAAGATTACTTCTTTCTTTCGTAATTGATTGGCCACATCTATATTTCAAAAACAAGGCTCATTCTTCTCGAGTATATTTGTTTTCTATTAATGAAGTAGCCCCAGTCCATTTCTTGGAAAGGATCAGTGGCAGAGACTCGACAGAACAAGCTTATCTCTGCAATAATTTATGCAAGTCATTCAGATCTGAAACTTGGTTAGATTTCCCATGTGAAAGGTGGTGGAGTGTCCATCTCAACCGTGGTGAACGAGGAGAGGAAGAACGGAAGGGAGAAAAGATGGCAGCAGTGGCGRCCAGTTGCCGGAAATGGCAGGAAAGCAATGGAACGCAGGAACTCGTGGCCTGAGACGGAGATGGGGTTTTGCAAGCATCGACGGTTGTGAGTTGAGGGAAAAAGAGAGGAGAAGAAAAGACAAAAAATAAACCCAAAAAAAAAAAAGGAATATTATCAATACACATATGAATTAACTGACCAAGATACCCTCAAACCCATTAGGGGTTGACAGGAACGTCCAAATTTGATAAATTTTGAAGTTAGAGGGCACCTGGCTTTCGTGTTTTAAAGTTGTGGAGGGCCAAAAAAAATAAGGGAAAAAAAAATAAATGTAAAAGTTAAGGGCAAATGATATATCAACTTATATTAAACATCGAGCCTGGACTTTAATACCGAACCCTATAATAGAACTATCAAAATAGCTAATGGTAATGCATGTACGGTCAAATTAATAAGTAAACCCATCAAGCTTGGGAAGGCCAATAAGAACAAAGATATAGAAATCTTAACTGTTCCAAGTAAAAGGTAACAAGGAACATTCTCCCCGCTCACTGGTAGAGATGCGCATCCAGGGAAGTTCATTACAAATCAACTACCATGGATGGGRTAACAAACAGGTGAGAGTTCTAAAAAGTTATGGCAAAACCATTATAATAGCACTTCTAGAAACATACTCCAACACCCTTGCCCACGCATAGGGTGCGGAATATTAAAGAGACATACAACAATGGTAAAATTATACACCACTTGAAAATGCAGTTAAAATAAAAAATGAACAGCAAGATCACAGATCTAAACAAAAATAGTATCACAGAAATGAATCATTAATATGTGCTATTGCAAAAGTTCTGCATTATTTGATCAAGTATTCATCCATAAGTATGGGCTACGACRTAGGGAAGAGCGGGAAATGATTCCAGGGTGGTGTAAAGCCACGATAAACACTATTTCAGTAACAATAATACCTGATGCTATTCATGAGAGAAAAGCCACTGATGCACGATGCATACGTGCACCGGGGGCCTTCAAGAGAGCAGAAGATTACATTAGATAACTCTGAGACACCTCTCGAGTATATACTTAGGCTATTTCATGATAAGAATCTGATTAGAGACCACCTGCATGCTGAAAGAGATCAAATACATTACTGTGCCAATCTCTTCAAGTGTTGATATATCTTCGTTTTGATCCATTTTCGATCACATGGCAGGTAAGCTTGGATTGAGTGGTCATAGCTGTAAAAAGGAAAATTCATCATTGATAATTAAACTGTCAWTGTGCAAAGATGTTATTGCTAGTGTTGTCACTACACTTCATTACCCCGTTTCAAGCCAATGTCAAACTGAACCATAGGGAGAAAACAATCATGTCAACAAACCTAGTAGCTGTTTTGAAATAATAAAAGCAACTATTATGAGGCCAACAAGAGAAGCGGTATTGCTCCCACTCTATACTTGACCTGTTCAATAACTTTTAGCATTTTCTAATTCATGCTGTCGGTGGAAGCTTGGGGAGTGGGTGGGAGGGAGGGAGGGGGGGCGGGGAGGGAGGGAGAGAGAGAGAGAGAGAGAAGATACACTAGTGCACTCATATCTGTGAGGCCATCAATAAAATTGTAAAGATCTGAAATATCATAGTTGATGTTCCTGATGGTAGGATTCAGATCCTTGAGTTTCCTTTCATATAGCCCACAAATTCCTGCAGAGAAATAAAACAATAACCACTCAGTGAGACTACTAAACCTGAAATAGATAAGAAGGAATTAATACAAAATCAGTGAAATGATTAACCCGCTCCCATTTTCCCTTTTATAAGATAATCCACCTTTAACATGTATTTACAAATATATACAAAATTCAATTTCCACTGAAGGACATTCTAATCAATCCCAAGCGATCACTGTTACAGGAAACATATCACAAAAATCTGACATGCTGCTCACCTTTTCCCTTCTCTCTCTTGCATTCAATTATTAACCAGCAGTAGACCATAATACCCCAAAAACACATAGCAACGAGATAGAAAACCACATATTGCAAGATCTCAGTAATCATGCATTGCCATTCCTTCAGGTAGCATAATCTAGTAATTAAATGTACTTTGACTTGCAACCAATATCAAGTCCATCAATTTTGCTAAAAATGAAAAAAGAAGCATCCTATAACTGGTTTCTTTGAAGCTAAAGGGCGATAACATTTAACTTTAGCACATGCTTATATACCAAGATAGAAAAACACATATTGCAAGATCCCAGTAATCATGCATTGCCATTTCTTCAGATCGCATAATCTAGTAATTAAATGTACTTTGACTCAAAACCAATATCAAGTCCATCAATTTTGCTAAAAATCAAGAAACAAGCGTCCTATAACTGGTTBCTTTGAAGCTAAAGGGCGATTACATTTAACTTTAGCACATGCTTATATACTTATTAGACAGTGCAACCAGAGGAATGGAAAAGCAGTTAACCTAGTGTATTGCACCCACTTAAACAATCACTGCCAAAATATATGATGAAAAATGTTCCAATGAACAATTCACACGAATAATGCAAAAAAGTTCAAGATGATGGGAAGTATCAATTGTACGTAGGAATGCTTCTTCCGTATAATAGGAATGTACTGATGAAAGGTGTGTCAATCAGCGTAGCATTTGCACAAATCCATTGAGGATCTCACAAAAAGAGGGGAGATCTGTCAAATTTTCGCTGATCTTCTGAATATTTGGTAGATATATATTATTGAACCAAAAGAACCTATAGCAGTAAAAACGGAACTGAATTGGCATAATATAAGTTACAAAGAGAACCACAGCACAAAAAACCTTGCAGATTAAACATTTCCTGTAAAACAACTAAATGAGGCTTTTATGTACCAATAAGGACATTAATATCCTTCTATTGCTATGCTTGTGAACTTCTAAAATAACATCAATGACTAAATAAAAATAGCAGGCAGGACTCAAGGGTAGGAGAGAAATGTTATGGTACAAAATATAGGAATCTTGCAGATAATGAGAAAATGGAAAATGTACAAGATCTATTATTTCCTAGACAGGTCATCAGACTAAACATTTATTAACTTCACTAYGTCATATATTTATCTATTTATTTTTTAATTGCACATTGTATCAAAAGTTAAAATTCATGAAGAAGGGAGGAAGTGGAGGTTGAGATATGAAATATAATTGCAGCGAACAGTTAATCCAAATTTTCATTGAATACTAGGCACTTAGCAACCTTGGTTTCAATGGAAGTACACCAACTTACAATTATAYATTTTGGATGGGATAGATAAATCTTCAGCTGTGCAATTCTTTAACTCTGATGCCTTTTACTCATCAAGTCTAAAGGAGTTGTCACAAAACAGTCAAAAGAAAGATGACAACAGAGAGCTAGTCCTTCACATGTATAGTTTCTTTTAGATGTTTAGTGAACTATTGAATAATCTGGTGCATAGTCCATGTTTAACTTAGTCTATACACACACACAATTTTATGTGCATACAGTTCCTACCCCCAAAAAACACACTCTTATGGCAGAAAATTGCTGGAAATCAAATAAAGCAGGAAAAAGAAAAGGCTATTGAAATCCAAAAAAGGGGGGTGGGGAAGTTATGGGATATGAACTAGTGAAGCACATCCCCTGAAACAAAACTGATTATCATGAATGCAAAGTGAAGACATAGCATTCGTCATTCTGATTCTTACATATAAATACATCCACAAATAAGTTTCTTTGTATATCTTATAGACTTAATACTACCATATAACTTCACCAACAAACACTCATAATCTTTGAGGTGGTACTTCGTTCACTTTTACCAGCTCATCAAGGAGAAATTAGTTACTATTCATCCTTAAGATATCTCTCCTGTTAAACTGAGTAAATGCCCGGAAGGGTGTAAGCATTAATAAGCTAAAACAAAACATGCAGTAAAAGTAGTAACAAGTAAGATACCATCCATCGCTTGACTGATGGATTCATAATCCATGAAAGTGCGAGTTGCTCTATGAGAGGATGTTTGCATAAGAATAATAGTATGCCTGTTGGCCTACAAATGAGATGCAAAAACAGTAGTCAGCAACTTTATCAGAAAAAACTAAAAGTATATTAACCATCAAGATTGAGAAAAGCTTTCRAGATTTTCCTGCAAAAAGGTCAWACACATTTAACAATCATATCAAATGTTGGGGCAGAGTACAACAATAAGGACCTTATATCTTAAATTGCCTTCTCATCCAGCTAAGCAGTACCCTGATTGATGTAATAAAATTTCAAGAGATGATATTGTGACATGGATGGAATTCAAGAAGATTATGTAGTTCCTGGAGCAATTTCTGACACAATTCGGTGGATAGCAAGAGAAAACTCACTCAAATGAAATATATATTTCCCCAGAGCCCAATGGCATAAGAAACTAGACCTATGGATGAAAGATGGGAGACTCTATGCTCGAGAATTAACAAATAAAAAATTACAATAGACCTAGAAACCATAAGCTTTAGCATTGGAACCTCGCCTGCATAGACCGAGGTATCAGACCTGGAACTTTAGTAAAATAACCTCACTGTTGAAACAGGCTAATCTTTCCTACAAATTTGACCTCTCTGTGAAACATGATTCAGTAACTTTTATCAGTTTCACTACCACCTCACATTCAAGCACCACTTGCCTCATCAAGCTACAACTTATTAAGCTCCCAAGCAGCAAAAGAGGCAGTACCTTTCTTTCACCAACTCTGATTCCCATAGCAACAGACACATCTCTGTACTTTTACATATTCTTACGCATAAACAAAATATCTTCATATAGATACAATGATTGAAGTATATATTTATACATCCGTAAAACATTTCAACTGATATCTAGTCCAACTAAAACATTGAACAGAATTCACACACGGGCATCAACAACTACACCAACTTAGGAACTAATAAATACATGATGGAAGAGTAAAACATGTCAAGCCCTATATTATACCCGTCGATAATAAAAAGGTACCCAAACCCAAGTTCGGCGCTTAAAAACTCTCTAGAATCCAGGGAGAGCACTACAGTAAATGCCCGAAGTACATACAATCCCAGCTCAATAGACGAACCCAACCCCAAGAACCTCCAAATAAATAATCTGAAGTAACAATCTTTTGTTCTACAATTTAGATGCCAAATAGTTTGAAGGGGAAAAAAACCCTAATAAGAAAAGGAAAAAAGCCRGAACAAAGCTAAGAAGGAAAAGAAGAACATGCAAAGATACTCATACATATAAAGACATGTACGGGAAACAGATATCAATTTACCATTCGGAGTGAACAGCGTCGATCTTCAAGCGAAATGCTTATGTACCCACTGAGCAGTCAAAGACCGAGAGGGAGGAGGGGTTTCTGTCCCAGACCCAAACAGAAGAAATTTCAGCAAGAAGCGTGGAGAGAATAATATTTCCTGTAYGTGTTGGGTGTGTATTCAGCAAAAGCCTGACGTAACGCCGCGCACCCGGGAGAGCGCTATGAGGGCCAGTCCGCTGAAAGGACGGAGTGACCCGTCCTTTGGGTTTAATTTATGAATCAAAATCACAATCAATTTAATTAACGGATAATGAGATGATTGTCTTGATACTGTTTAATTCAAAATTTGAAATGAAATATATATTAATATTGTAGGGTTCAAATTTAGTGTCCAATCAAAAACGGTCAAATTCTAATTTGACTCATATTAATTCATGTATGAAAATTTTATTAAAAAATTAATTTCTCTATTTTTAGAAAAAGTAAATTAAATTAAATTCAACCCCAACATTARAAAGGATAATTTATGTATCCATTCTTTTTTTTGAAAAATTAACATTAAATGCAAACTCAACATTAAAAAGATAACTTCTTTGTTTTTTAAAATATAAGTTTCTATCTTTTAAAAGAAATACTCCATCTGTTTCAAATTAACTATCCTTTTAGATAAAATTACACATATTAACAATATTTATTCTTATAAACTTATAAATAAAATGACATTCTTAGCCTTCTTTTAATTTTTTTATAGATAATTAATGTTTTGGCCATGGTGAATTCAACATATTARAAATGATATTCTAGAATTAAATAAGGCTAATCAATTAGGGGTAAAGTAGGAAAAAATATATTTAATACGTTTTTTATTTCCTAAAATGATAAGTAATTTGAAATAAAAAAAAATTGTCCGAGAGGATACTTATTATGACATAGAGGAAGTAGACATTGAATTCAACCCATGAGAATAAACGAAGTCTTTTTGATAAAAGGCTTCAAACTTTGATTCCTAAGTTTAGGTCTAAGGTGAGTAAGGGGATAAGGGGGGAATTGGTATTAGTGTAATATAGGGCAATCGTCGTGTTATTTTATTCTCATTACCAACCAAACAAATACCATCAATGGAATCATTGCCCCTCATTCTCATTACCTAATTTTATTACCCCAATCAAATGCCTCCTTGTTTGTTCTTCTACGTTGTTCGGAAAAGATATTTGTATGTGTGTATATATATAAGGTAGGGAAGCATGTTGGAACTTTTTTTTTTTTGTAATTAAGATAGAAATATTTGCTATGTCTTTTCTGGATATTTAAAATTATGCTTACTTTATTATCTTCAAAATGATACATAGTCAGGTAGTCATCTTGCCTGATTTTGTATCAGTTATATTAGAAGTAGAAGGAAAGTTTGCTATTTTTAACCTAACAGTATTAGGCCCCAAGTTGGTATTAGAGCCAAGACAATAGATTATACTATAGATAATCTAAATGAATAATCAAAGTTTAAATGAAGAAGAAGAATATGCTTCTAATGAAGATTTTTCAGAATTTGAACRCAGATACGCTAAAGAGTGGGATCATGAGTTCCTATTAGATTTTTAATGAAAATAATTCTCTAGATGATGATGATTAGCATTATGATTCGTCTTAAAAATGGATTGTACTATACATAATAAAATATTTAAAAGGATTAAAATAATAGACAAAAATGTAGAAACTTAGAAGTTGAAAAATATTATTTATTYGCTCAGATATGGGTACTTAAAAGTTATTGAAATATATAGAGAACTAATAAAAATGATTTAAGAATGATATGAAAATTGTTATTCTCAATGGATAATTGTTAAAAACAATCAGGGAGGAATTCATAAGAGCTTAACAAAACATTATAGAGAAGATCATATTAATAGATAGAAGTCACTATGAAATGATAGAAAGAGATTTAGTAGGAATTCAAAAAGACTATTATTTAAGACTGATATTACAAGAGTTAAATAAAATTTAAAAATTACCAAAGAAAAAGATAATCCTACCGCAAGTTAAGATGACTACCCGATCATGACAATTCTAGTATAGAAAATTTAATTACTAAGGTAGGAGATTTAGATATAAATGGAAATCATTATACTTTTATTAATCTTAAACCTATCCAATAACTAAAGATATAAATTGAAATCCTAATACAAATTATATAGCTAGCACTAGCAATAGAGCTCCACCAAKAAGAAGTGGATGGAATAAGCCAGCTAGAGGATATGCAGGATAAGTTCTCTAACATCTAAAGATGCTCATACACCAATAGAAGTGATGAAATCCATTTGAAATATATTTAGACCTATATTATGTTAGAAATACTGAAGAAGACATTGATAAATGGGGAAACAGCTACCAAAATAGCAGTTTCTATTAACAAAATAGATTATGATACTACTAAATACTTTATTGAACAAAATTTAGTTRATAATGCATTAAGATTTTGGCAACATTTTTAAGTGAAGATGCCAGAAGTATGATATTTAATATCGATGATAATATTGCAAATTTAATATCTGGAACTATAGAGGATTAAAGATTAGGATTTGTAGGAGATAGAATCAACCATGATAAATAAATACAATGTCACAAGTTCTTAGATTGCATTTATGTGATATGTGTTAAATAGAAATATATATTTGTATATTTCAAGATTATTACTAACGTATATAATAGAGTTGCAAATACTCAAAGTTATTTGTCAATGTTCTATGCTAAGATTCCAAACCTTGGGGAAAGAAATTGATAGATACTTATATCTCATGTACGTCTGATACTTTAGGGGAAAAATAACTCATTTAAAAGATAAAATGAGTGAATGGTGTGAGATCTATGTTAGCAAAATTACTAAAGGGTTAAGAAAAAATAGTTTCTTTATGTTGGGATAATACTGAAATGCCTTTTATGGTTGATTGTGATAGTCTGTATTACTATAATAAGATAAAAAGAAAATATAAAAAGAGAAAAACATTTAAGAAAAGAAAAGCAAGAAAATATAAGAAGAAAGGATATAAAGCGACAAATAAAACTTCTTATAAAAGGAAAAATGATTTAAAAAGACCCTAAAGCTTGTACAGGTGAAAACTTAATAGACATAGAACAAGATGAATTTATACAAATAAATAATTTTGAAGACATAGATTATGAAGAAAGTATCTTTATACAAACTGATAGAGAATACACGCCATCCTCTTTTGAAAATGAGTAATTAGGAAATAGTTGAAGCTAGCACCTTGGAACCTATAATAGAACCTATAATAGATAATACCCAAGAGTTTCATGTTGAATACGAACAAGAAATATTAATAGATAAAAGAAAATTAAAATAAATTCAAAAGGAAAATTTTTTCCTTGTCTAATTATGCTGGAGTTTACACGA
This sequence comes from Rhazya stricta, assembly GCA_001752375.1. Lineage (NCBI taxonomy): Eukaryota > Viridiplantae > Streptophyta > Magnoliopsida > Gentianales > Apocynaceae > Rhazya > Rhazya stricta. The sequence goes on along the minus strand of MEJB01000026.1, from coordinate 1,057,848 downwards.
ATCTCTCATCTGAAAAATATAATAAGAAAATAAGAGAAATATGTAACAAATAGTTAATCTTATAAACTTGATAAGATAAGTATTACAATCTTTGAAATGTTCATTTAAGGGATCTGAAATCTTTGGAATTTTTCGAGGACTCACAGCTTGATTTCGGGATTTTGACTCTTTAAAATTTTCTGAGGGCTTCACAATTTGATCATGGGATTTGGAGAGAATTTTGGTGCTCTTTCTTTTGAGCTTCTCCCGATATAATTTGTGGCCCTTAGACCTCTTCCTCTTGTGGTTTAGCCTCTAATTATAGGTAAAGCAAATTAATTTGATTGATAAAGTCACATTTAGAAGCGACGTGGCGTCACTTGATTCGCCGAGCTCCATCTTTGATTTTTATTGGTTGAACCTTGTCATCCTTAGCTACGTGTAATCATTTCATTAGCCAAGATGTATCATACTCCCCAATTTAATGGGAGTATTTAAAATTAATCTTTTGATTATTTAAATAGATTATTGAAATTTAATTTAACAAAATTTTTATATCTACTAATTGCCCTCTGAAACTTGATTACAGGTACAACCCGAACATGGGGTTTAAATGGATAATTTCCATTTTGATTTATGCAATTTGGGTTAATATTGCATGCTAATAACTTAGGTTATTTTTCCCTTGGCCATATTTAAGATATTTGAAACCTTTCATTCTTCAAATGGAGAGCTTTTTTCTTTCTTCGATTACTGGGCTTGTCCCYCTTTTCTTCAATTTGTTRGGCTTCCTTTTCTTTCAATTCGTTGGTTCATTCTTCTTCCTTCATTTTCTTGGGCTGAAACTTACTTAATCTAATTACAGATAATCTCAATCCATATTGGAGTTGCAATAAAACTTATTTTTATAACACAACTCTCTTTTGCTACTCAATCTAAGTTTAGATAATCCAAATCCTAATCTAAACATCTTTTATATATTGGAGTTGTGATAAAACTTATTTTTCCTAATCATACCGCACATCTCTTTTCTTTTTGTCTATGTATACATATCAAGTACATAAGCCTCACTCATTTTACCTCTTCATTGCATCACCAACTTTGATATCTTGGTAAGTCTTCTTCTGTGCTTTATTTCTTCTTTGGTAAGTCACCCTACTATTTCTTGCATATGTACCATTTATTCTTGCTTTTGAGGAATTTTGAAGGGGATCCCAACAAGATGCCCCCCCAAAAAAAGAAAAAAAAGAAAATAGTAAGCTTTCATCATTTTTTTTCTATCATGAACACCTTTCTTTTCGGCAAGACTCAAATATTTACTTGCTTGCTTGTCATCTCTCTTCCTTGTTTTTTATTTTTTATTTTTTACTTTTGCTGCTTTCTTTTTCTTTTTTCTTTTTTTTTTTTTTGCTTTGTCCTTTTTCCTCTTTCTTTCTTGTTCCTTCATTGTGGGTCGGTTGGGGTATGTAATGCCCGTCCAGTAGTTAGGCCTTTTTGCTGTTTACTGTTTTTT
>MEJB01000026.1:1002281-1056338 GCA_001752375.1 Rhazya stricta | reverse complement strand
CTTGCCTTTTTTCCTCTTTCTTTCTTGTTTCTTCATTGCGGGTCGCTGGGTGTATGTAATGCCCTCTTTCTTTTTTTTTTTTTTTTCTTTTTACTGGTCTTTTCTTCTTTACAGGTCGATTGGATGAGCGGCCCAACTTATGCCGCCCAATTCATATTTTTCTCCTTTTTATTTGCTGGCCCATGTCTTTTTCTTTGTGGGCCATCTAGATGAAGCCCAAATGCGTGGCCCAAACCTCAGTTGCTTGCCATTGCGGGCCTATTGGAGGCACGACCCAAACCCGATGGCTCATTTCCCATGTATAGCTTTCTTCAGCCCTCTTTCTCTTTGCTGGTCAAGGGTGACGGGTTGCAACGGTAGCTTTTGATTTCTAACAACAGCATTCGGAGTTTGCAATGGTGGTTCTGTAATACTCGAAATTTTTTTTATTAATTTTTGTTTGATTGTGTCAAATTGTGTGCCAACTAGGGTTGAAAATTTTACATGTGATTGATATTTTGAATTGTACGTTTAATAAGTACAGAAATATTGTGTTCGTTGAATTAGAGTCTTTTGTTGGTTAGAGGCTCAACTAGTGGGCCTATTCTTTTTTCAATTGAAAGTTAGACTGTTATCTAAAGAAAGTTCGTTATATTTAATTTAAGGATTTGGGTTAGTTATAGATGGAAAGGTCCGAAGGGTTTGGGTTATGGCCCAAATATAAAATTTTAAAAAAAAAGAAAAACCTAAAAAAAATAATTTTCTTCTCCCTCCCCGAAACCCTAACCCACCCTACCCGCCACCGCCCTCACTCCCAGAAATCCTTCCACTCGCACCGTATTTTCTTCCTTCAGCCGCCACCATCCTTTGTTCTCATTGCTGTTAACCCTCGTGGCCACTAGTCGAGGCCCGAAGCTCGCACGTCGCGCATTGCTGTGGCTTGTTGCTCGCCCTCGCTGTTCAACTTTTGCACGACTACTCGATCGGAGTTGCTAAAATTGTCTGCGGCTTTCTTTGCACGCGGTACTCGATCGAAAATTGACTCATCGGCTACCTGAAGACTCGATTCCGSGTAGAGCTCCTTTCTCTACTCGTCGATCTCCAAGCTTGGTGGTCGTCGCTCCGCCCAGATCTATAACGAACCATCAGATCCAGCGGCTTGGAGGACTCTGCTCTGCGACTTGACCAGGCCCAGAATGCCGCTGCTCGCTGATCGCCTGCGGTGGACTTCCCTGCTGCCCAGATCTTCTCCCTCGCGGTTCGTGCCATCGCCGCTTCTTTGCTAGTATGTACGCTCAKGTGCCGTCGCCATCGTTTGTGCGATCGCGACCGGAGAATCCATAGCCACTGGACGAAGAGATCCGCCCAAATCTGCCTTCATCTTCTTCTTCTTCTTCTCTGCTTGACCGAAGTTGCCATAGYTACGCTCAGAATTGCGACTGCTTGGGAAAGCCTTGCCGCTTGCCGCTTGGCTGTCACCTTTGCTCTCGGTCGTTACTGCTGGGCTGTTGTTGTCGGTGGCCGACTATTTTGGCCGGATAGCTGAGTTTCGGCCAGGAACAAGGGGCAGCAATAGGTCCAGGCGCTCAGTGCCAGCGCCACTGCCCAGCGCCCAACGCCCAGCGCCCAAGCGACCAGGGCTGTTGCGCGTGCACTTGAGAGCAAGCTCGGGGCGCAACGCCTTTTTCCGCAACACTTGAGTTTTGTGGACTTAAAAGTTGAAAATATTAATATTTGATATTGAAATTTATGACCTATGAAATTATATCTTAAAGTAAAATTGTGAAAAAATATAGATTAAGTTTAATACTCGAGCTAAGAAGTTTGAATTGTATCCTTAAAAACATAATAATTGGTAATGTGGGAACTAAGTATGGATTAATAATTGAAAAATGCATTGTTGAAATAAATACTGAATATCTAAGTTGGAACAATCGTACTAAATGGACTTTCCTTTGTAATCAAAATTAGGTCTTTCGAGTGCCTTAGCGTTGAGAACAGTCGAAAATTTTCATTTCGTAATTCAAATAAGAAACCTTAAATGTAAAGGACTCCAGGTAAGTAAATTCTCACATTTCATTAACGTATATATATTGATATATCTAAATTTCTTTAGGTAAGTTGAATGTGTTATATATGAGATTCTATGTAAGTAAACCTCATACCCGCCTATCTCTTTTATTGTGTGTTATGTGGTGGCGGTATATGATTATGTTATGAAATGTGTTTTTTGTGCGAAATGTTTTTACATGTTTCATATCTTGTAGCAGTATTATGTCGAATGACATGTTAATTACAGTTATATGTATTTCATGTCATGGGTATGTAGTTAGTGTTYTACATCATTCCTGGCATGAGCCATTCATATATTTAGAAAGTGAATGGTTTAGGAAATGAAATTTTGAAAGTGAATGTATTTTATAAATTGTAACATGTTTAGGAAAATATTAAAGTTTTTGAAAAGGAGTGTAAACCTAGCAATGAAAAATGTGAGTGAAAAATGAGGCGTGGGGGACCGGCGCATCTGAACCGACCATCTGGGAGGGTAAGTAATGATTCACCTCTGGGAGATGAAGAGATGAAAGGAAAAATAACGGAATGTTAACTGCTTGGCAGTACTACCGATATGAATATAATCAAATTTCAAATAACAATGACCCRCTACAGAGCTTAATGGCTAGGCGTAACACTCAATGAGCTCATGAAAGTAATAAAATGGAAGGTTTTTACAAATTATAAATTTTGAAAGGAAAGATTTTATGGAAATATTATACAAGAAAATTATTTGAAAGTTTTTATTGAGAAAATGAGATTTTATAATTCATGACATCTAGTGCATGTTCATGCATTCATGCATAAGATTTATCTATTGGGCTTTATAGCTCATTCCATTTTTCTTTTTTTTCATTTCAAATGATGTATAACTAGATGGTGTGAGGAGGTCGCTTGTGGGCAAATTAAGATACCCTTAAATATACTATAAATAAATTTTATTGAATAAGATAGATAGTTAATTATCTAAAATAATTTTTTTATGTGTCATTAGGATATTTCTTATTTGATTTAGTTGATTGTATTTTTAAATTTTTTAAATTTCAATTTAAATAATTATTGAATTTGTTAGAGCACATTAGTCTTTATGTTAAATGTTTATTTGAGTTAGAGTATATGTTGTAAATGAGGTATTATTTGAATTAAAGTGTATGTTGTAAATGGAGTATTTGAAAATATTGAGAACTTTTTAATATTATACAAGAAATAGTTATCAAAATTGCAAAAAAATTCTATCGAAATTTTTATAAAATCTAAAATAAAGGTTAAGACTTCGTACAGTTCCTAATCTGGGGTCTGGGGGTGTTACAGCTTCACCGATGGGGATGTGCAACGTTTTCCTTCTCCTTTTGGCAGATTTGCAGCAACCGCAAGCAGTCGACGGCGCCCATACCTCTGCCTTCGGTCTTGCCGTGGCCATGGTGGTGGCTTCCAAGCGGCGACAACAGCGGTGAGCAGCAAGCAGTGACCATGGAACTATCTGCCTTCTGTTTGTTAGCCCCGGCGAGTAGCGGGGAGTTTTTTTTTGCAGCGGCGACCGCCAACATTTTTTTGCCTTCTGCATTATGTTTTCTTAGACTCATGGCGGCAGGCGATGGAGGTGAGGGAGAAGATTTTTTGCCTTTTGCWCCTTCCTTTTTTGCACAACCATAGTGACAACGATGGATCTGTCCTCTGTTCGTCTTTGATCTGCAGCGGCTGGGCAATCGCGACTTGGTGGATTAGCAACGGCAAGTGGGCAATTGCAGCTGGTGTTGAACCAGACGATGCATCTCAAGGCTCGATCGGCATAGATCAGAGGCAATAGCAAGAGCAACGATGAGGACATAAAAACAACTGCCTTCTGCTTCTTTCGGTGGTGGCCACAGCAAGGGATAGCAAGCGGTGGTGAGTTGTCAGCTTCTTATGCATCTTTAGGCTTCATCGACGGAGAGCAGCGGCCACGACCCCCCTTTTCGCCTTCGGTTTTGCCATATGTTTTCTATGATTTTGCTGGTTTGTGGCTTCGGCTTCGACTTTGCACCGGCTTCAGACCTCTCTACATAGTAGGGAGCCATCTTTCCCAGCTTTTCCTCCAAATCCGTTGTCGTGGTCTCCAATATTGTATTGGACCAAGCTCTATGCTTAATATCCATTAGGTTCATCCAAGCACTATCAGTAGATCAGTACAAGCATATCTCCCAAGAAGCAATGATGCCATCAAGGAGCTAAACCAAGGAAATTATAAATTTCTGGTTTGTGTCTCAGATATCCTCCGAATTTTAGGGCCTATAAATCTCTCATGTGCACATGAACCAGTAGTTTTTTGACAGCTCACGTAGATGTCCAACAACTTTCTCAAGAGCTTTGGGTGGTGTTGCTATCCATCCATATTAGCTATTATTTGATTGAAAATACATCACCAAATTGATCCCGAAATGGTTTCTTGTAGAACTCCTACTCTTCCAATAGACACTATCATGTTGCTGCCCACTACCTAAAATAACAGCAACTTTCTAGAATCTAAATTTGATTTCTCGAGCCTTTCAAGTACAAGATCAAATGCTTCCACTATAACGCAAGTCGAAAGTCAAAACAGAATATAAAGACTATAACTTCTAATGGAGTTTTCTTCCAAGGTCACGTTCGATGCCGACGCCCTCTGCGTCCGCACTTGCTTCCACTTTTGGTCCAACACCTTTCCAGCGATTGGGGTCAAACGTTAAGCGAGTTTGAAGTCGAGCGAGTTGGACGGTATGCTTGATAAACTGATACCAAAAAGACGACTCCTTATAGTATATATTTTCCTATTGAAATAATTTATAAAGATTGTAAAGCGGATATTTGCAGCCTATATTGATAGTGGGTTAGGTTTATGCTTATGTAAATCTGTCCCACAGAATAACATTAAGATTTAAATCCTATAAAAGAAAGAGATATTTCTAATCACTTAAATGTAATTAAGAAATTAAATAATCGATAATTATATTAGGATCATTTTTAATTAAATGTCCTCCTTTCTATTTTTATACTAAATAAACTGATATTTTACTTGRAAATAATCTTTTTCAATTCTTTCACAAGGTTACTTTYGATAYTACATTATATTATATTACTTTTAAGATACCTTGTGGACATTTGATAGTAATCAAATGCCATAAAAAGGCTTATGGAAATACCTTTCATATTGCCTTCAAACCTCGCACAGCCCAAGTGGTATGGGTTATAAAGAAAAATCGATTTTGCCTAAAGGAAGTATAAAATCTTAAATCTTTACTAGCTATCATTCTTAATAGGAAACTTTGTAAAATGTGATTATGTGAAAATTTAAACGTTAACACTATAAAAATTTYGAAATTAAAATATTCTTGAAAAGATTGTTTAGCTATTAATTACTAATTATTTTATATAATCATAGTTTGGGTTTGTTATCTAATAGSAGTTAGGGTAATTAATTTAGTTAGAAGAAAATAAATCTAGAATTATTTAGAAGAAGAATAATAATAATTGCAATATTAAGAAATACCTTTTATCTTTGCTTTCTTTTTTCACCAATTTTATCTTCTTGTCYTTTTCCTGTTGGTCAACCCAATTCTTTTACCGAACCGTCACTCGTCCTTCTTTAAATTCTTACATTTTCTCTTTTCCTTTTTGGATCAACCCATCAGTATCGCCTTTTCATTTTCTTTTCTTTTCTTTTTTTTTCCGTCCTTTCTCTCTTTTCACCTAATCCCACTGTTTTAACTTCTCTTCTTTTGGCACCTCTTCTTTCCTTTTTTTTTTTAAGCCCAGCTGCGGATACGGACGCACCAACACTCTCTCTTGCTCTCTGTTTTCACTTATTAAGCCTCCTGTTGAGAATTTCCAGCTAACAAAGTAGAGTTCTTGCTGCAAAAATCTAATTAATAGCTTCAATTGCATAATTTCTTTGCCCGGTTCTTCGTTAAGGTAATAATTGTTCAAGCTTTTCTATTCTTTTCTTTAAGCAATTGATACTTTTCTTCTCTTTATAATACCAAAGGCGGTTCTTTCTTTTTCTTCCAAAGTTATATGCAATACCTACATTAGGCAAAGACCAATTCATTGGTTTCTCTCTATCATTCTTTGCTCCGTTATGTTTTTAGTGTTTGTAAGAAATAGATCTGTACTATTTCTTGGATCTTTTGGCTCAGATCTCCTCTAATAACATYCKATTCTGCCTAATAAATACTATAAGATGCATCATCAATTGATCTAAGGGGCAATTCAATCCAAAAGAGTCACAAARATCTCTGTATCGAATGCCTTTAYAGAGAATTCAAATAGGTCAGGAGAAAAGCACTAAAAAAATTGAGAATMTGAATTTCCTTCAAAGGTAAGTTCTACCGTTTTTTGRCTCAGCCAACAAYAACAAAACGRTATTGGGYTATTAGATCTTTGGGCTAATAGAACAAAACCTTATTGGGCCAATTGGTTTTTAGGCCACCAGGTTTAACAATCTCCGCCTTTGAACCAAGGCATCATCATTGTCAAATCATTACTTGTGAAATTACAAAAGACAATACAAGTAATGGATGAGTACACATAAAGTATACTCAAACCATAAAGGTTGGGGTAATCATACACAAAGCAACCAAGTCCCCAAGAAACCGAAGTCTCCAAGGGAGCGAACTCTACTAGAGGGTTATCGAGTTATAGACATGTAATCGTCAACCGTCAATTAGTATATGTTAAAGTTAAGGATTCTTTGACACGAAATGAGTTTTTCAACTWGCAAACACTTGGTACCTATATCAGTAGGATTGAACTTCGAGAGAATCTTCTCCAACTGCATAATACCTTGCTAATAATATCACGAATGTAGTTAAATCTAACATCAATATGTTTAGTCCTATCATGRAAAACAGGATTTTTGCACAACTGAATAGGAGATTAATTATCAGAAAATACAACCACATGCTTATCAAGAAAATCAATTTCAAAYGACAAAGCCCTAAGCCAAACAGCTTCTTTAAAAGCTTCAGTGGTAGCTACATACTCAGATTCAGTTGTAGATAAAGCAATAATGGATTGAAGTTGAGACTTCCAACTAATGTAAGAACTACACAAAGTAAACACATAGAATGAAGTAGATCTCCTATTGTCTCTTTCATTARCATAATTGGAATCAATATAGCCAACTAACTTAGTACCATCATGAAATTTGGAGAAACTCAAACCAATATTGACAGAYGATTTCAAATACCTTAAAAGCCACTTTAAAGCATTCCAATAAGGCATATCAGGATTCGACATGTATTTACTCAAGCAACATATCGCATGTCAGGCCTAGTGCTARCCATGAGATACATAACAGATCCTATAGCATTTGAATAAGGCACATTATTCATTTCATTTATTTCARTTTCAGACTTGAAAGAYTGATCCTTACTTAACACAAAATGGGGAGCAAGAGGCACATTCACAGATTTAGCATTAGACATAGAAAATTTACACAAAATCTTTTCAATATATGCACTTTGATTTAAAATAAGAGTAGATTTCTTTCTGTCCCTAATAGTGTTCATGCCCAAAATCTTCTTAGCATCACCCAAGTCTTTCATGTGAAAATTTTTACAAAGATACTTTTGCACATTCTCAATAGACTTCAAACACGGATTAACAATCAATATATCATCCACATAAATCAAAAGAAATACATGCACAGAGTCTATATTCTTAAAGTAAAGGCAATGATCAAAAAAACTTCTCTTRAACTTCAAAGTTTGTGTGCATTTATCAAATTTAATGTTTCATTGCCTAGAAGATTGTTTTAAACMATATAATGCCTTTTTTAACAAACACACATTATCAGGTAGTTTACGGTTCACAAAGCCCTCAGGTTGGTGCATATAGATATTTTTGTCAAGTTCACCATATAAGAAAGCAGTAGTTACATCCATTTGTTTTAATTCCCAATTAAAGTGAGCAACTAAAGCAAGAATAATTCTAAAAGTAGTAAACTTAATCATGGGAGCAAAAATCTCAGCATAATCTATTCCCTCCTTTTGAGTAAATCCCTTGGCTACTAACCTATCCTTAAATCTAATCTCATCAGATTCTTGTTTAATCTTAAACAACCAGTTACAGTCTACCACAGAGCAACTAGGGGGTTTAGGAACAAGTTTCCAAGTCTGATTAATTCTTAGAAATTCCATCTCACTATTCATAGCACCAATCCAATCATGAGAATGTTCTGACCTTAAAGCTTCTTTATAAATTTTAGGCTYATCAATTTTAAGGGATTCAAATACATTAAAAGCAAACTCAGATATATTACAATCATTTAAATTGTCATCTCTATATCTTTTAGCCATTTGAAGTTCTTCTATTTCTATCCCTAGCAAGTTGATAATCATTCAAAACATTCAAATCAGGAACATTAGATGTACTAGAAGCAGGCATATCATGCATAACATCTGTATTAGGCAAGTTAACAGGCAAATTCTCCACCTCGTTAGGAGTAGTCTCATCTTGACTTACAAGAATTAGGTCATGAAATCTTAAATCAGAAGAAGATTCAGGTTGATTAGAATTATTAGGCAATTGCTCCACCTCAATTGGAACATCAATTTTAGGAGAAGAGGTTACAATTAAGTAAGAAAATTTATTTTTATTAAAAATAACATCTYTGCTAATCAGGATTTTTAACTCCTGTTCACTCMTATCCGAAAGCCTATAAYCCTTCACCCCTTCAGGATACCCTAAGAAAACACATTTTTTAGATCTAGGTTCTAACTTATCAACCTTCTGATGTACATAGCCTACACAACCAAAAATTCTYAAATTATTTAARTCAAGAGGTTTACTCATAAACACAGATTCARGAATCAGATAAGCAGTGGTAGAAACAGCATCCCCCAAAACCTCTTAGAAAGACCAGAAGTAGCTAACATAGCCCTAACTTTTTCTAAGAGAGTCCTATTCAACCTTTCAGCTACCCCATTCTGCTGAGGTATATACGAAACAGACCTATGTCTCTTAATACCCCAAGTAGCACATAAGTCATTTATCTGTTTGTTACAAAACTCAACCCCATTGTCAATTCTAAGAACCTTAATTTTCTTTCTAGTTTGGTTTTCAATCATAATTTTTCAGTTTTTAAACTTATCAAAAACATCAGATTTATACTTCATCAATAAAACCCAAACTTCTCTAGAATAATCATCAATTATTGAAAGAAAATATTGATTATCCCCATTTGTAGCAACACTAGAGGGACCCCACACATTAGCATGCAAATACTCAAGCACATCAGTACACTTAGTCTGATCAGGGTATGAGGAAATGAGAAAACTCACCTTATGTTGCTTCCCTAACACACATGACTCATAGAAGGGGATAAGGGACAATTTATCACTACCGAAGTGATCATTTTTATGCATAATTTCTAACCCCTTATTACTCATATGACCCAATCTATGATGCCATAAAATGGATTTACATTTAGTCATAGGGTTCATAGAAGCATAAACAGGCTCAGCATGACAAACAAACAAATTATTTTTCTTTTGAGCAGCAAAAATAAYAAGCGACCCTTTCAAGATTTTTATAACCTTCTTACCGCATTTACCATCCAAACCATCTTCCTCAAGAGATGTATATGAAAGCAAATTAGAAYGCAAATCAAGAACATGCCTAAYATTCTTCAAAGTAAACACAGAACCGATGAAAACTTCAGACAAACATCTCCTATTCCTAACACATTGTAGTTTTTAGAATTTGTCATCGACACAAAGCCATTTTYAACATGTCTATAGTTTGAAAAGAGGTGTTTAAAAARAGTCATATGAAAAGTACAACCAGAATCTATCAACCAATCAGATTTACACATAGAATCAGACGACATAGAATTCACCAAAGCATAATCACAAAGATTACCCGCCATAAATACATCACCAATATAACCCTCACCGATAGCCAAATTAACATACTCATTTTTCTGATTTTTATTAGGCTTGGGGCAATCTTTCACGAAGTGACCATATTCATGACAGTTATAACACTTTTTCGCATTAGACCTCGACTTAGATCTACCTTTTTTAGAATAAGTGCTCTTTTTAGAATTGTCTGCATTATTATTAAGATTCTTTTGGTTGTTAACCYTATTTTGGGGTCTATCCCGTTGATGCATAACCTTACCAGAATTTTTATTACTATCTAAAGAGTGTTTTAAGTCCAATTCTTTACTTTTAAGACCATTAACAACACAATCTAAAGTGACTTCATCTCTACCATATTTAATAGCAGACTTCACATCAYTGAAAGAATCAAAATCAGGAATAGCATTCAAAAGATCAATCGGGGCATAGTCATTAATGTTCTTATCACCAGCAAGCTTAATATCAGCAATAAGTTTAGTAAAAACATCTAGATTATCAGCTATGTCCTTWGACGTATCTAGTTTGAATTTAAAAAACTTTTCAAGMAAGAACATTTTGCTAGGCAAGGAAGTTTTAGTATAGGGTGTGTTCAATTTCTCCCAAACCATTTTTRCACAATCCGAAATACCAACTTTTCTAATCACAGAGTCAGATAAGTTTAAATAAATGGTGAAACATGCATTTTCATTCATTTCGATTATTTTATCTTCTTTATCAGTATCCACATAAGATTGAGTCAAAGCTTTAACACATTTTTGTTCAATTAAAACGCATTTAATTTTTTGTTTCCAAATGCTAAAATAAGATTTACCATCAAAAGGAATCATACCATATTGATTTGTACCAGACATCATATTGAAATAAATATGAATAAACAAAATAATAAAGCACAAATAACACAACGATTTGAATTTTAGCAATACCCAAAAAACAAATAACCAACAATAAGCTCAACAAAAAATAATAATTAAACAGCACACAACTGGRATACCGATCGAATTTCAACAACAATAATAATATGAAATACTCAAATTTAAAAGGGATTCAGGCCTCTTTACCATTACGAAACTTTTTTGAAAAAGTTTCGACTTTACCCACCCTGCTCGAGAATTTTTACGTTCCAAAATAGTAAAGTCAATTAAAGTAGAAGAAGTCAACTCGCACCGTAGCATCACAGCATCATACTGTTCACAACTGTAGCAATCGCTGTAGCGATGGTACTGTTCACCCGGCAGTGGCCGAGAACACTGTAGCAGTCCCCAAAAAAATCTGGAAGTGCACAGCAACAGCAGCCAGCAACAGATCCGATAGACAGGAAGTCCACAGCAACAAACAGGAACCAGCAACAGCAACCGGTAACAGATCCGACAGAAAGGAAGTGCACAGCAACCAGCAACAGACAGGAACCAGCAACAGCATCCAGCAACAGATCCGACAGGCAGGAAGTGCACAGCAACCAGCAACAGACAGGAACACCAATGGCTCCTTCTTTATGTTCTCCTCTATCGATCTGCAACAGATTCGATAGTAACTTGGTCAGTAGCTTCGAYGAACAGTAGCAACCTCGGTAGATCTGGAACCTTCGATACAGATCTGACTCTGATACCACTGTAATAAATAAATCTGTACTATTTCTTGGATCTTTTGGCTCAGATCTCCTCCGATGACATCTGATTCCGCCTAACAAATGCTATCAGATGCACCGCTAATTGGTCTAAGGGGCAGTTCAACCCAAAAGAGTCACAAAGACCTATGTACCGAATGCCTCTACAGAGAGTTCAAACAGGTYGGGAGAAAAGCACTCAAAAAACTGAGAACTTGAATTCCCTTCAAAGGTAAGTTCTACCTTTTTTGGGCTCAGCCAACAACAACAAAATGGTATTGGGCTATTAGGTCCTTGGGCCAATAGAACAAAACCTTATTAGGCCAATTGGTTCTTGGGCCAACAGGTTTAACAATGTTTATGCGAGTTAATTGTTAATCTTTTGTTCTGTTTAATTTCTTCCCTTAATTTCCTTGGTGAATTCCACTATTGTTGCTGAGCATGTGATCTACATTTTAGGTTTCTGCACTTCTTTGTTCCTTTGGCACAATATTTGACAACTATTGTGTAAAAGCCAAAAAAGAAAACCAGTGTATTATATGATAATGGTCATCCTTGATGGCTGCTCAGAAATCTATTTAACCTTTCTCTCTAAATCGGTTATTTTGATACATAATTGTCAAATGTAGGTGTTATCTTATCGTTGTCTCCAATAAGTGCAGCCTTTTACTTTGATCTTTTCTCTAAACTTTTATAGTTACTTGTTCCCTGAGAAGATGTGTAGCTTATAAAATGGTTGCTTAAGATGGTCATTGTGGAAGTTGGAATATGATTGTTGTTGATTCTGTTGGAGTTAAATAATAAAATTGGTGGTTCATGATAGATTAATTGTCGATGGATGGGGACAATATTGAGGTGTAATAATGTTACAAATTCTCATTTAGGTAATTTGATTATTTTCATTTATACTAATTACTGGAATATGCAAGCCTAAGGCTGGTCCTTGTTTATCTATTTTCAATAAATGGGCCTTCTAATTGGGCTGTCTTGCTGCGAGTCCATTCTTAGTACGATTTGTCTTAGCCCAGTTGGAGAGTGAGGTCCAATATCCAATATAAGAAAGGCCTAAATTGTTGGGCTTAACTAGACAATATGGTTGGTTTACAATGAAATTGGGCTTTGAAAATAATAGCCCAGAACATAACATTTTCTTGGGCTTTAATTTAGTAAAAGCCAAAATGAGATTGGAATCTTGTGGGATACCTTTTGGGCTTTAGATTGCAATAGGCCGAATAACAAATTTGAATCTTGGGCTTTAATTTAGATTGATGAGCTATAGACATTGGATTAATATTMTGGATTTTTGGATTAWTAAGTTGGACTATTAATTATTATTAAGGATTTTGAATTACTATTTTGAACTTTGGACAATTATTTAAGATATTAGATTAAATAGAATAATTTTTTAGAAACTCTAAATTCGGATTCATTAAATTGTAAGTTCTCGGRTGGCATTTAATGAATTATTTATTTTTCAGAATTATTGTAACCTCATCTTTAGATATAAACTAAGACAATATCGTATAATTTGATAATAAGACACCATAATCGCGAAATTTAGAAGTTTATGTGCTAATCAAGAATATTCAGGTGAGTTCCTCTATCTTCTAAATGTGCTTATTTTCATTTAAGCATACTCTAGATAAGTTTTATAAAATTTCTTGCATGCTTAATTTGTGAATTCTCCTCTTTTACGAACTTTTAAGTATCAGTGGTTTTGCTACTCGATTAACATGAAAATTTGAATTTGGATTTCGAATAATTGTTTTCACAATTGACTTGAATTTAGTCATGAATTTCATGAGACTACTGATTATTGTGTAGACCAGCTTGTTATTGAATTGTGATTATATTGAAATGAATGAGTACTCAATCAGTGACTCTAAGTACTAGTCTAACGGGAAAAGTACTACATTTGGCTGGTTCCATGCGAGTACCTCTTGAACCGTTTGGACGATAGTGCTTTAGTAGTTACCAAATGGCCAAACCGGTTAACCATGCCTATGGTGGACCGCATTCATTTAGGTAGACGGTTGCATCATATCATACCCACGGTCTTGTACCTTTGGTTAGGAGGTWTATCTCGGGGGAGACTGACTCCTATAGCCACGGCTAGCCAGCTAAATTTGTTACTGTTATTCATGGGGTTCGATTGTAAATCGCATGCGTAATTGGAGCGATAAGGCTGGTATATCTTGATCTCGGAGAGTAAATCTCTGAAGGTTAAGGTTTGATTCTCTTGACCCCATGCGTGACATGAAAAGTTTTCTTGCATGTTTCTTTAGTTTCAGAGTTAAACTTTTCGAACCATCCCTTTCCAGATAATGATTTTCCAATAACAATGATATTCTCATTAACTGAATAGCCATGTTTTATAAATATTATTATTGAAACTGTACACTAACACACACTCATGGAACTCARTGGACCTAACTCATTTAATTTTAAATGTTTTAGTAACAGGTATAGATGAGTACTGAAGTTCGGCAACTTCAGTTTTAGAAGAGAGTCACATTATACATAATTTTTGGTGAATCCTAAGAGCTCTAATTATTTGTAATAATTAGAATGTATGTACTATCACTGAGGGTAGTTCTTTTATATTTTGGAATATTGTACTGTGATGTTAGTGTTGTTAATTTAGAATCATGTACATTGTAAGATGTTGTAATTAATGAGAATTCCAATTATGAATTTAGTTACTTGAATATTCAATTTTATTGACTATCGAGAGGCAGGCGAAACCCGTACAGCCCCAATGGAACTTAGGAAGGGCGGGTCGTCATGGGAACTCCCTTATTACAGTGTCATTTTAAACAATTAGAGTCATCTATGGCATTACTAATAAATTAAGATTATATTACTCAGATAATCCTTTAYAATTTTGGGATAAAAATCATAAYAAAAGTAAAATTAGAAATGAAAGATAAAAATAAGATGATTAGAGTAACACCTATGGGATATAATCATAAAGACCAACATGAATTCAAAAAACAAAAAAAAAAAAGAAATTACAGAATTTAAAATGAATTAGATCTAGTAAATTCCCTCTATAGTTCTCTAGCTTGTATGGTTACAAAGCATGTAGATATAGTTAGAAATAACGCTTGCCAGAATGGTAATTGACTATAAAAGTTAAATGATAATACAGTATTTGATGGATATTTTCTCCCTCAAAGAAAGCCTATAAACTGGACTAGAAATAAGAAAATATTTTTTAAATTTGATTGTAAAAGAGGATTTTGGCAAATTAAGATGAATCAAGATAGTATTTGTTATAMTGCTTTCTCGATCCCACAAGGAAAGCATGAGTGGTTAGTTATGCCTTTTAGATTAAAAAATTCTCCACAGATATTTCAACGAAAAATGGATAATATTTTCAAAGATTATGACTTTATCTATGTATTTATTGATGATATATTAGTACTATCTGATGATATTACTTTATCTAAAATATTTAGATATTTTTGCTAATTTATGTATTCAAAATAGATTGGTATTCTCAGAAAAAAAAGCTAAATTACTTCAAGATGAGATAAAATTCTTAGGTACACAAATAGATGGAAAGGGAATAAAACTACTCTAAACTAGATTAAGAACTTTATCCTAACCCGAGAATGTCACCATTTACTCATTGACACAAATTTGCGGAAACCCAAGAGAATTTAAACCAAATAAGAAATACTTAATAATAAGCAAAAACCATTCTAGTCATCAACCATCTTAATCCATAACATTCATTTAAAATAACTTCAGGGTATTTTGGTTCGCCCACAAGCGACCTCCTTGCACCATCCGGCTATATATCACCTRAAATGCAAACGAGAGAAATGGAATGAATTATAAAGCCCAGTAAGTAAATCTCATGCATGAATGCATGAACATGCCCTATATGTCATGAATTATAAAATCTCACTTTCTCAATAAAAACTTTCAAATCATTTTCTTGTATAACCTTTCCATAAAATTTTTTCTTCCAAAATGCAAGAACTTTGTAAAAACCTTTCATTTCTTTTACTTTCGTGAGCTCACTAGAGTATAACGCCTAGCCATTAGACTCTGCAGTGGGCCATTCTTATTTGAAACCCGATTTCATTCCTATCAGTAGTACCGCAAAGCAGTTAACATTCTTTCATCTCTTCACCTCCCCAAGATGAATCATTACCTACCCTCCCCGAGGGTCGGTTCGGGTACGCCGGTCCCCCACGCCCCCACATCCTTCATGGCTACGTTTATACTTCTTTCCAAAAACTTTAACATTTTCCTGAACACGTTACAATTTATAAAACACATTCCCTTTTAAAATTTCATTTCCTAAACCATTCACTTTCTAAATGTATGACTGGCTCATGCCAGGAATGATGTAGAACACTAACTATATGCCYATGACATGAAATGCATATAACTGTATTTAACATACCATCCGACATAAAAAGGGGTACAAGATATGAAATRCGTACAAATCATTCCACACAATTAACACATCTCACAACACAATCCCATATCGACACCACATAACACACAACACATATATGTCGATGAGAATGGGAGAATTTACTTAAATAGAATTCAAGTTCAATAACAACAACACATATACGTTAATGAGAGTGTGAGGRTTTACTTACCCGAAATCCTTTACGTTAAAGGTTTTTTATTTGAATTGCAAAGTGAAATCCCTCGACTGTTCTCAATGTCAAGGCACTCGAAACGACCTAATTTTGATTACAGAAAGATAGTCTATTTAGTATGATTATCCCAACTTAGATATTCAGGATTATTCCAATATTGTCATTTGCCAATTTATTAATCTATATTTAGTTCCCACATTACCAATTGTCACAAGGTTACAATTTAAATTCTTTAGCTCGGGTATTACCTAATCTACGTTTTCCCATAATTTTACTTTAGAATATAATTTCATAGGTCATAAATTTCAATATCAAATATTAATGTTTTCACCTTTTAAGTTCACAAAGTCCAAGTGTTGCAGGAGCGGTATTGGGTTCTYGGGTGTGCGCTCAAGCGCGGGCGCAACAGCCCTGGGCGTCTGGTGCCTAGGCACTGGGACTTGCTGTCGCCTGTTGCTGGGCACTCCCAGAACTGACAAACAGCCAGCCTAAACCCAYTAATAGTCTACTCCACACCCTGATTTCGACAAGGCTTTCGGCGAATGGTTGAAATCTATTGACGATGGTGATCAGATTTGGGCAGAGCGACTGTCGACAAGGAGCTGGTTGGTCGTGCGGCATAGCATCCGAGCGGCGGCAAGATGCGCATAGATCTAGTCAAGAAAAAATAGATCCAGACGGCTCCACTGCGTCGAGTAGCCGAGCACTATCCTTTCTCTGTCTTGGCGACACCGTTGAGCAGAGGAGGAGCAGAAGAAAAAGAAGAAGAAGACGAGGAAGGCAGATCGGCAGAGCGCTTCGTACCGAGCAGCTATGGGTTTTCGTAGAAGCGGATTGCGTGCCTCTGTGGTGGAGCAACTCKCYGCGGCATGACCAGAAGCGGCTGCGAGCAGCAGTCGAAGATGGACGATGCCTAATAGCGAGGAGCTTAGCTGTACGGGTCGCGTCGCCACCCTTCTCCGAGTGACTACAAATTTGATACGAGTAGATCTGGTTGAGGCTCCGAGAATCGAGCACTGGCGATGCATGCTGCGAGCGGCGTCCTTCGAACACCGGCGTGGGAGGGGCAGATCTGGCAGGGAATCTGGTGCAGTGAGCAGCGGCCACTTTAAGTGTCGGCAGTGGGAAAAGGGGAGAGAAGAGGGAGAGAGGAGAAAAAGAAAGGAAAGGCCACGACAAGCAGCGTCGGGTAGGCAGAGGAGAAATGGTARTGGCGGCGACGAGAAGAGAAGAAGAAAGAGACGGGTAGGGTTTGGGAGTGGGCAGCAGTTGGAGGAAGATGAAGAAGACTTAGGGTTTTGTTTTTTTTTTTTTTAAAACTTGGGCCATAACCCAAATCCTTCAGGCCTTCTCATCCATAATTATCCCAAATCCTTAAATTAAATTCAACGGCTTTTCTTTAGATAAAAATATAGTTTTCGATAAAAAACGAATAAGCCCAACAAATCGAGCCTTTAACCAACGGAGGACCCTCATTCGATTAACACGCTAATTTCATACTTATTAAACGTACAATTAAACAATAACCATATAGAACATTATCTAACCCTAATTAGCACGCAAATTCACACGATCAAAAAAAATTAATAAAGAGAAATCTCRAGTATTACAACTATAACATTATATATCAGAAAACAATTCATCCTTTTCAGATATAGTACAAGATTAAAAAAAAAAGTAGAAAGTTTTTTAGGTATTCTAAATTATGCAGATTTTATCCATAATTCGGCTCTTTTATTTTTCACGAATTCCTAAAAAAGAATAAGATATTTGAATTTAATCCTTACTTAGAAGATCAGGTAAAAAGAATTAAAGACAAATATAAAAATCTTCCTAAATTACACCTACCTAGGGATGATAATGACTTAATTCTAGAAACAAATGTCTCTAAACATTGTTGGAGTGAAATGTTGAAAAAGGTAAATTATAATACAGATAAATAAAAAGTAGGAGAAAGTTTGTGTAGATATTGTTCAGAAACATTTAATGATATTCAATCTAGATATCCTATAAATGAACAAGAATTGCTAGCGTTAGTAAGAAGTCGCCAAAAACTATATCACTGTCTAAAATATTTTCTATTAGGGACAGATAATACTCAGGTAAAATGCTTTTACTCAAAATAATTTACCTTCAAAACTCGAGTATAAACGATTTATTAGATGGCAAACTCTTTTGTCTGAATATTATTTTGATATTGAAATAATTAAATCTAACAAAAATATTTTAGCAGATTTCCTGACTAGAGATGACATAATTCATGAAGAAAATTATTGATTTATAGAAAGATTTGGAAAAATAAGTTATCTCTATCAAAGATAACATTTCTGATATTGTTGATATTTCTAATCTTCCTAGAATGGCTAAGGAAGTTGCTCCTATCTGAATGTAAGATGATCAACGAAAATTGCGAGATTGCTAATAAGATGATCCAAGATTATTACTCCAACATTGGATTTGAAAAAATAGATAGCTCTCCTTTTACAGAAGAAAAAACTACTGACCAACGTCCTGAGGACAACGATTCTAAAACTGCTTATGAGGATGTTTCCCTCAAAAAGGTCTAAAGACCAGCAACGAAAAGCATCTAATCTATACCTTGCTACCTGCAAAAGGATATCAATGCTCGATAATCATAGAGTTATATGCTTTCTTAATACTGATTCTAGATATATTGATTATTCGGGGATGTATCCTCGGATAAATTATTTGCAAGGATCTTCTCCTAAAGAAATCAGATATTGGTATGACTTTGGAGCAATAAATTCGATATATCTTGCTTCTCYTGATTTTTTAGAGATTGGAGCATTACCAAGTCGGATCATGGAAGGAGTTTGTGACTGTTATCTTCATAACCCACGATAAGTCCAAAAATATTCTTGTTTTAAGATTTCTATCTACATGACCAGATTATTATCAAGAAGACAGATATCCTGCCTATCATTTTATGCAATTAGCAAGCTCAAACCTTTTCTAACATGTTGGAGGAAGAAGAAAAGTGTTTATTAAAGTCAGTGATAAAGACATCCACTATTGAAGAGCTATCGGACTTAAAATTGTTTTACAAGGAATGGAAGCCAGCTTCAAGAATGGATTTTGCACTTATGGATGAAAGAAATGCATTCCTCGGTAATGGTAGCGCTTGCTATCAAACTCCTTTTGCAGTGGATAATTATTTGGGCACAAAAATCAAATTCAGCGATAAAGGAATAATCAAGTCCAGTCCAAGACTCAAGCCAAATTATGTCAGTTTAGACAACACATCAGCAATACGTGTTCGGCCTATTCAAAAGGAAAAAAAAAGATACACCTATCCAACATAATGCTTATTCAGATAGTGACTCAAAGGATACTCTCGAACTAATAAGATATCACTCATGAAGACAAGATACCACAAATAGAATAATATTGCAAAGAAGATGATAGCACTATAGACTAACAATAGTAGATTTTATGGCCACCAACTCTATGATAAGAAAAAGTCAAAAAGGCTTTACCACTGTAGTAAGATATTTCTACTATGTAATTGTTTAGGAAGAGTTGACATTTGGATTTAAGTTCTGGCAACTAGTATGAATATAAGTATTTTGTTTTGTAAGAAGCATCGATTAGAATTGAGCCTCTCTCTCTTATGTAAAAAACACTTGTAATATATTTTGTTGAAGATTAGAAGTTTGTTTCTTCTAAATATTGTTTCATATTTGGCAAATATTTCTTTGTTCTTTACAAAAGATACCCTCCATATCTATCTATCTTGAAACCTTAAACCTGGAGGTAGAAAAAGAAAACAGGTTGTGCTGAGTATTCTTGAAGGGATGACAAGAGAAGTTATCTGAGGATATCAGGTTCGGACTGAAACGCTTGTGGAAGGTCTCATCGGATACCTGGAGATATATTGGTTAAAGCGATGGAAAAGATGCGGAAGCATGTTGGACCCTTTCTTTTGTAATTAAGATAGAAATATTTGCTATCTCTTTTCTGGATTTTTAGAATTATGCTTACTTTATTATCTTCAAAATGATACTTATTTAGGTAGTCATCTTGCCCAATTTTGTTTTAGTTATATTACAGATCTTTAATTCTTTTTACTTGATCTCTTAGGTAAGGATTAAATTCAAATATCTTATTGTTTTTTAGTAATTCTTGAAAAGGKTTTTTAAAAAGAGCTAGATTGTGGATAAAATCTGAGGCATAATTTAGAATACCTAAAAAATTTTCAACTTGCTTTTTATCTTGCAGTCTATGTGGAAACGCTAAAATGTCTTCTAATATRCGGTTTTGTAGTTTTATTCCCTTTCCAGCTATTTGCATATCTAAGAATTCTATATCATCCTGTAGTAATTTAGCTTATCTTTCTAAGAGTGCTAATCCATTCTGAATACRTAAATCAACAAAAATATCTAAATGTCTTAGATGAGAAGTTMAGGAAATAGGAAAGCTTTTCCCATAGGCCTTTTTAAGGTGTTTGATTACTATCAAATATCTACAAGGTGTCTTAAAAGTAATCTGATATCATGAGGTATCGAAAGTAACCTTGTGAAATAATTGAAGAAAACTATTTCCAAGTAAAATATCAGTCTTGTATTATAAAAATAGAAAGGAGGACATTTAATTAAAAATGATCCTAAGATAATTATCAGTTGTTTAATTCCTTTATTACATTCAATAAGGTGATTAAAAGTATCTCTTCCTTTCATAAGGTTTAAATTTTGAAGATATTCGGTGGGAAAATAGTCAGATTTACATAAGCAAGATCCTGATCTTCCATCAGTATAGGCTATAAAATATTCTGCTTTATAATCGTTATAAGTAATTCCYATAGGAATATATATACAATAAGGAAATGTCATCTAGGTGTACGGATTATTTTATCATTATAAGTTATTTTATGTCCATAAGGAGTAATCTGATAAGGTTGTACATTATCCAAGAATGTTATTCTAATGTTATTTCTAATGTATCATTGTATCCTTCATTTTATATTAATAATCTAATTGGRCTAGTCTCATTATTAAATCTTCGTATAGTTTCTATGTCTTCATCTATTTCATGCATCTTTCCATTAAAATCACTATATTGATGAGTATCTTGGAGTTCCTTTGTAGATTGTGACATAATTTATGACTAATATAATTTCCGTTAGCTCCAGTATCTATGAGTATATTAACTGTAGAGAATTTTGAGCCATTGATGCATTCTCCATTTATATTATAATTTTTTAAAGAATAATCTGTTGCTATTAAAGATAAGTTATATTGGTGAGAAATAGATTCTTGAATCGGATTATTAAAAACTCATGTATTAGTAAATGGGGTACTATAGTCTATAAATCTAATTGTAAGGGGACTTCTTCTATTTATTGTATCATGGGAAGATTAGATGTTTGTTTCTGACTTACTCCATTAAATAAATAAAGAAATTCTATAGTATCTTTTATTTCAAAACAATGTGAATGACGGGTATTGAATATCGCATAAGAAATCATGCATTTATCAAATAAGATCTATTATATTGATAAAAAATTCTTTTCTTTTAAAATATTGTACTAGGCTTAGAGTTTTCTCAAAATCTTTATCTCGAAGATGATAAGAAATTTGATGATAAATATTGAACTTTCGCTTTTTATGTTGTAAATTTTCCTCTCATAATTGCCAAACAAGCTTCATATCTATTTTGAATTCTATTATCCATTATTGCCAAGGTCAATAGGTGTATCTAATCCTTTTTTAAATCTTGACTTTATAATTATGTGGTCGACTCCTATATGTATCCATCCCAATGTATTTCTTATTTYTGGTTTAATTTTACTTAATTTATCTTGAATGTCTTTTTTAGATAATAGAGGTATCATTAGAAGTTAAATTTACCTCTAAAGCTTTTTCTTGTATATTTAATCCGAAAAATAAATGATATATTCTAGATTTTATCCCAAGTTTTTTAAAACAAATTTATCCTAAATCCAGCATAATTAGACAAAGAAAAATTTTCCTTTTGAATTTGTAACACTCCCAGATTAGAAACTTTATCCTAACCCGAGAATGTCACCATTTACTCACTGACACAAATTTGGGAAACCCAAAAGAATTTAAACCAAAAAGAAAATATTTAATAATAAGCAAAAACCATTCTAGTCAACAACCATCTTAATCCATAACATCCATTTAAAATAACTTCAGGGTATCTTGGTTTGCCCAGAAGCGACCTTCTCGCACCATCTGGCTACACATCACCTGAAATGCAACGTGAGGGAAATGGAATGAGCTAAAAAGCCCAGTAAGTAAATCTCATGCATTAATGCATAAACATGCCCTACATGTCATGAATTATAAAATCTCACTTTCTCAATGAAAATTTTCAAATCATTTTCTTATCTAACTTTTCCATAAAATCTTTCCTTTCAAAATGTAATAAACTTTGTAAAACCTTTCATTTCATTATATTCGTGAGCTCACTAGAGTGTAACGCCTAGCCATTAAGCTCTGCAGTGGGCCATAGTTATTTGGAACCCGATTATCTTCCTACCGGTAATACTGCAAAGCGGTTAACATTCCTTTACTTTTTCTTTCATCTCTTCACCTCCCCGAGGTGAATCATTACCCACCCCTCCCAAAGGGTTGGTTCGGGTGCGTCGGTCCCCCATGCCCCATTTCCCACTCACATCTTTCATGGCTAGGTTTTACACCCCTTTTTCAAAAACTTTAACATTTTTCTGAACACGTTACAATTTATAAAATACATTCCCCTTTTAAATTTCATTTYCTAAACCATTCTCTTTTAAATGTATGAATGGCTTATGCTAGGAATGATGTAGAACACTAACTATATGCCCATGACATGAAATGCATGCAATTGTAATTAACATGCCATTCGATATAATAACGGTGCAAGGTATGAAACACGTAAAAACATTCCACACAATCAACATATTTCATAACATAATCCCATACTGTCACCACATAACACACAACAAAAGAGATAGGCGGGTATGGGGGTATACTTGCATAGAAATCTCATATCCAACACATTAATCCACTTAAAGAAATTTAGATACATCCATTCATATACATTAATAAAATGTGAGAATTTACTTACATAGAACTCATATTCAAGAACAACAACACATATACGTTAATGAGAATATGAGAGTTTACTTATATAGAACTCAGATTCAATAACAACAACACATATACGTTAATGARAATGTGAGAGTTTACTTAYGTAGAGTTCATAGACAACACATCCACTTGACCACAAAGGAATTTAGAAGCATATATGCATTAATGGAATGTGAGAATTCACTTACTTAGAGTTCATAGACAACACATCCATTTCACCACAAAGGAATTTAGAAGCATATATGCATTAATGAAATGTGAGAATTCACTTACTTAGAGTTCATAGACAACACATCCATTTCACCACAAAGGAATTTAGAAGCATAYATACATTAATGAAATGTGAGAATTCACTTACTTGTCGTCCTTAGTAAATTTGTTTACTTTCACTAGCAGGGTGCTTTGATTGCCCATAACGTTAATGTGCCACAGTATCCTAATATTATTATATAAATAATATTCATCTAAGACTCGTTTAACCAAACATATTCATTTAACACAAGTGTTTACCGTTAATACTTTCATTATTTTTCCTATGGTGACCTTAACTAATAATTTCTCAAGATGAATTTCTATGTCAATAAAAATCGAACTGCTAATAGTATGATTTAATTTCATGACTCGTAATTTGTTCTTAAAATAACAATAATAATCGTAATCACAATATACGTTATTTTATCATACAACCCCTAATTTCACCCTAAATTATATTTCAATATATTTCTAGAATTATATCATCCTTTTTACTTTATCATAYTAACTTAAATTTCAATTAAACATATTCCATGTTTTTCCTTAATTATTATTACATTATACAAAATTTAGGCCATKCGGTTAATTTAAATAAAGAAACTAAGGATTCACCTCGAATCCCAAACCTTAGGTGTGGTATCGAGTCTAAGATATAATGGCATCAATCATGCTTGGGAAAGAAATACACTCCGGGCGTGCGCACGGCGGTCTTGGTTGCGCACGTGCTGCGTGCGCGCTACTGACTTGAGCGGACAGCACATGGGCGCCAAGTCGCTGGGCGTCTGGGTGCCTAGTAGCATGGGTGTCTGGTCGCCTAGGCGCCTGGTCACGGGGCGTCGGGGCGCCCGGTCCCGAGCGCTTTTGGCGCCTAGTTGGCCTGGGTTGCCTGGTCCGGTTGACGAGAAACGAAGGAGATGGAGTGGGCATTTGACATCGTAGAAGAAAGAGGGGGGAGAGAGAGAGAGAGAGAGAGGAGAGAGAGAGAGAGAGAGGGTGGGAAGACGGTATAGGTGAGGGCAAAGGGAGGAGGCGGCCGATTGGTGGTGGCTATGTTTAGGAGGTCTAGGTTTATGGTTTCTTTTGGGAAAAAGATGAATAGTAATCTTCATCTTTAAATAGTTTTTTTTTTTTATAGCTAACTTAACCCTAACTAAAATTTCTTTATGGGCCATTTTTATTACTTAACCAACTAAGCCGAACCAAATTAAAATCTATTAGTTTTCTTCTGGCCCAAAATCGAACTCCAAATCCAGTTGTAGAGTTGAATAAAAAGAGGACGGGCTTTAACAGGTCAAGTCTAAATTAATTAATTAAGACTTCTGATTAAAGTAAACTAATAGAATTTTACCTTTAAATAAACATACTCACACATTAACGCATAACAAATAATAAATTAAGGAAATAGTTATTCATTTCTGATTGGCACATCGAACGTTACGGCTTACAAGTCCTTTCGCCGTAAATTAATCAATATACTAACAATCATGTATACAATCTAATCAGTGGATTAGAACATAAATTGTCTATATATAAATATATATAAAGTTCGAAAGGAAAAACAGAAACTAAATCTCGGGTATTACAGAATTGTTTTGATTTTCTTTTATCTATTAATATTTCTTGTTTGTATTCACCATGATATTCTTGGGTATTATCGATTACAGGTTCCGAGGTGCTAACTTCAACTATTCCCTAATTACTCATTTTCATAAGAGGATGAAGTGTATCTATATCAGTTTGGATAAAGATATTTTCTTCAGGATCTGTCTTCAAAATTATTTATCAGTATAAATTCACCTTGTTCTATTAAGTCTTCGATATCTTCATCTATTTCTAGGGCATCTATGTCTCAAATTATTTATTTTTTTCAAAGTTTTAGGGCATCGATTAGCATAATGTCCTATCTCATAGCAATAATAATATTTACAAGCTTTAGGGTCTATTTTATCATTTTTCCTTTTATAAGAATGTTTCTTAGTGTCTTTTATATCCTTTCTTCTTATCTTGCTTTTCTTTTCTTAAAGTATTTTTTTCCTTAAATATTATTCTCTTTTTATATTTTCTTTTTATCTTACTATAGTAATACGAACTATAACAACCAACCATAAAAGGCAGTTTAGTATTATCAATGCATTTGATCACTCAAATGTCTACAAGGTGTCTTAAAGGTAATCTGATATAAATGTAAATCGAAAGTAACCTTGTGAAATAATTGAAGAAAATTATTTCTAAGTAAAATATTAGTTCCTCTATTATAAAAATAGAAAGGAGGACATTTAATTTAAAATGATCCTATAATTATCGCTTGTTTAATTCCTTTATTACATTCAATAAGGTAGTATATATATGAAAAGTAGCATTTTTTTTTTTTTTGGGGGGGGAGTAAAAGGAAAGTAGATTTTTAGGTTTATACCATTGTAGTTTTCTTTTTTTATTTTTTATTTTCTGGATAGATGGAAAGAATATGGTTGTTATGATATATTTTGAAATTATATTTATTCATATATCTGTGAAAAGGAAATGTTATAAATGAATAAAATATGAGGTTGAGAGAAATATACAATATCTTTTTTATGGTTCTAAGAGATATTTGGAATAGGCTATTGAATTTTAGAAGTTATGATATCCCATCTATACTTGTATTCACGAGAAAATGTTTTTTTGTCCAATGTTGAGGGCTCACTAGAGAGCGGCCGTGAGATAGTAGTACGAAAAAGAGTAAAATCTAAAAGGAAATAAAGGGTTAAAGTTCATTGCCCACCGCATACTATTCATATATTATTGAAAATCCTGCGTAATGTCAAAAATGCCATCCCCAATTAAAGTAAAGAACAAAAATAGTAAAGTTTTGATTGATGTATTACCTCACAAAGAAAAATTCTCCAAATTGCCATAGCAAATATTGATAAAGGACTAGTGAATTTTGAATTGTTGTGATAGGTGACTTCTTGAATGCTTGTAAGTATATTTGGACAGATTGGAAAAGAATTCTTCATGGGAGTCAACTTATCAAGACTTAAGGAATAAATCGCTTTCAATAGACTAGAATTAGTTGAAGTTTATTTCTTTCTATTTTGTAAACTAATACTYTTTTCTTCATGCCTTTCCTTGTTGAGATTTTGCTCCCTATAAGCTTCCTTTTGGTTCTATATATAATTGATTAACTTTCCTTTGTAGCCAAACTATGAAAATAGGCTTAAAGTACTTGGAGCTCAAAAGGAAGCGGGGAAAACTCACAAATTCTTTGGTTCAATGTTTGTTCCTGATTATGTAAAGGAATAGGGAAGTTTAGAGAGTGGGGCACATCCTGAGGATGTTGAAGTGTCTTTTGGCTGGTACTCGAGAGATTTTCTCAATTTAAGTGTACTTAGTAGCTATGTTTCTTGTTTCTACTTCTATGTTGGCACTGAGTGCATCTTTTTGTACGTTATCTTATGAACAAATGATCATCATCGAAGTTATTCTTTTATGGTTTATATGTTGGTGATGCAATATTTTAAGTTATATCTAGCTAATGCTAGGTAGCTTTTACAATTTATTTGTAATATGTAATTGTTTAAAAGGTTATACTAAATATTTCATTTCGAGAAAGACATTTTTCGTTGGATCCTTGAGGAAAACATAATTCTTTGAGGTTAATTCTTGGATTTTTATATGCTTTCTTTCTATGGTTAATCTATAACCTATTAATCTAGCTTATTAAATGTTAATGATGGACTACAAATTTCGATGTCAAATGTCATAATAATCTATCTTTAAAGGGCATATTACGTTTCATTCATTAATTAATGCTTGAGCTTGAGGGAAATTTTTTAATAGCTATATTATTTTACAGAACATGTTCTCACTTTAGAAAATCCACTTCTTGTTCCAAAATATGTAACCAAATTTAACCTCATGCCCAGTGATTGAATGTGATGGAATTAGTTGTTCATCATATGAAAGTGCATTCTAGCCTATTGTTAGTAGAATGGTGAATAAGTTATTGTTTTGAGGATTTCTACTTCGACCTATCTTTCTAAAACCTATTTTAAAATCTTATTTTAAGCTACTCTCCATAGCATTTCAAGGACAATTGAATGAAGATGAAAAGGGAAGGTTTAGAAGATTAAAGAGTTCTATTGATCTTTTTGAAACAATACAATGTATGAGTTACAAAAGTTGATGTAATAAGCATCATTTGATTTGGAAGGAAGGGACTCGCCTTGGTGTCTTTGAACCGGTTCTACACCATAACCATCTCTTTATCATTTATATTATGATACTTCATTGATTGATATGAATTTCTTTAGTTTTTGCTGAGCTATTAATCTCCAATTATTACTGAGAATCGTCTTTACTTTAATATGGACAATTCTGATTTGTTCACATTATGTAACAAGGGAGTTGGATCCTTTGAAGGCTTATATGAAGAAAAACAAGCGAGGATTAGAAGCTGAGAAACAAAGGATAGGAGAATAGCCCCTTTATTATTTTGTCGAAGCTTTTTGGCTTAGTTCGAGCAAMATATGTTCTTACTTGTTCTATTTGCATCAGGATGTCAAAATCTTTGAAAAGGAAGAATAGGAAGATGCTACTTGTTATATTTGTATTCCATCTTCTCAAGATTAATTCTCCAGCATGMTGTCAAGTAGCAATTTTGCTCCTCCTGGGAAGAAGGCCTTGGTGAAATAGTTGTAAAAGATTGTAAGTCTATAGTGATGCATGAACTTGTTGAGTTGTAAGCTGAAGGCTCTTCTAGTTAAACATCTTTTGCTATTGCATAGGTGTTAGGGTCTAATCAAATTATGATTAATCTAGCACATGTGCGATTATACACGGTCCAAAAATAGTATGATGAGAAGATTGTCGAACCCATGAGATAGTTTAATGAAAGGAAAATGCATTAAACTTTGTTTAAAGAAATAGTTGTGATATAGCACCAATATTCATCAAATAGATATGGGCAACTTGAAGTAAATTTTGAAAGCAATGATAAAAATAAAGATGAGAAATATTGATAATTAAAATTAAATGACTGAAAAGCAATAAATGTGGATAAGATTTTGTGGCTCCCATGATAGCATGACACTTAGGCTCAGACTCAACATCTCAAATTAGCACTTGGCTAAAACARAGAGTCTCCAACTGCAGAGTATTTGGAATCTCAAATAAGAGTAAGAAAAAATATTGGCTAGAGTTAAAAGATATAACAAATCAAAGCAAAAGGTTAGTAGAGAACTTCACTAGCAATTTTCAAACTAAACTTTGATTTCTTTATCATTGATGTTGCTTAGCAAAAGAAACATGCATTTATCTCAATCTTTAAGAAGCATATGGATGTGGAAGGTGAAAGAGCCAAAATGATGAAAACGAGAAGAAAATGAAGAGAATGAGTCCCTCCCTTGATTTCTGTTTGCGTTATAGAAAAAGGTAAGAAAACAGTTAACACAGAGGGATTATGATAGAAGAGGAAGAGATGTATTGAATATCAAGACTCCAATCCTTTGATGTACGCGCCGAAGTTTCTTTGGACAAACTAAGTAGACAAATGTAAGTTCAATGTAAGGGCATAAATAGAAAGGAGAAGAATCATTCAACATCTTCACTTAATATTACCCTTGTTAGTTCACCAGTAACGTATTTAAGCTACATAGAAGAGGACCCAACAAACTTCAATTCTATATATATTTATATATATATAAGCAAAAATTAGAAATAGTTATCAAGCCTTTAAAAACAGTACATTATCTTCACTCTTATAACTTTTGATTGGAGCAACATCTCAATATCCTATCCTTTCATCCCCGTGGAACAACATAATCAAGTAATCCAAGACTATAAGCCCAAAGAAAACCAAATAATATGATAATAGTTCCTCAAAATTCATATTTCATTTATTTTTCATTTTTTGATCATGCACAGGGAAATAAATGGTTTTCTCAGCTTTGAGTTGGCAAACTAAGGAGCACATGTATATAGATGATATTTGAACTTGTCCAGCTCTTCCATAACCTCTTCTTCTTGGGTCAATTATTTGCCATATTTACATCAACAAATACAAGCCATAACTATTTGAAAGTGCCATAGATTGTGATATGGCAAGTAGTAAATTAGGTCCAGGGTGATTAGACAGGGCTAGCGAGCTGGGCGTCAATAAGAGACTATCATATTTTTGTCCAAATTAAAGCTAATACTAATATTTTATGACAACTTTGGGTTGCTCTAAGAGCATAGAGCGATATGCAAAAAACTTGCAATACTAAAGAAAATGCATAGCATTGTGTACTAATGCAATCTTCCTAAGTCCCAGCAACATTGCGCTAATACCCATCATTTTCAGTGCTTGCATGAATGTCAAACATATTATGACACAACAAGAATGAAAAATGTATCAGCCTGTAACCTAAGTGCAATTTTGATCTTGGATAGGCAAAAGTCATGAACCATTAGAAGAACAAGGAAATTTCCTGCTACTTGTAATGTGCTGCCACCACCAGTATATTCATCATCATTGGAGACATTAAAAATGGTCCATGGATYTGATGCACTACAATGGAAATCAACAACRTTATCCCTAGTAAGAGATAATCACTGTTAGAGATGTGATAAATTGACAATTGTTTTACCAATAAATTTTTCGACGTGCAAAGGTGCTATCCAAAAAATCTCCAAGATAAGCATGCTAGAAAAATAAAGCTGAATGAACATTTGGAGCTTTTCTTCCAACATGGTTCTGCTTTCCAATATAGTAAAAGATTAACTTCATGAAATTTATAGACGAAAGACAATAAAGCAACATTTTTGTATTAGGTAAGTTTATGAAGGGTAATAGAATAACAGTAATGTGAATGGTTCGAATTGAGAAATGCTTGTAGGTCCTTAAGATTGATTTTGATGTAGATGTAAGAGGATATAGGATTCTAGGAATATGGAAAAATAAATGTAGGTAAATTTGACATGTTTACGATGAGTGTATAGAGAACAATAATGTGGGAAACTGGATCTAGTAAAGGGATTTTGACAATGAATGTAATGCACCAATTTAATTTACCAAGTGCAGAAACTCCTCTAGAATTACAATGATAAACCAGAACATAATATCCACAAGATTTTATACTCACTTGAAGATGATAAGAAACATATCTTTCATGACACTGAAAACATGCTACAATGGATCGAACAAATTAAGGCAAGAAATGATGAATTGAACCTCTTATTAATTACATAGAAAATTCTCTCCTTTTGAGAATACGCATAAGGATTGAAAATAAATCAAAAAGTGTTTTGTACTACAACATGATTTCATGAGAATCAGAGTAAACTTAAGCTAAAAAGAGTTTTGTGCAATCTATATGACTCAAGAAAAGCTTTCCAAAGGGTTATAAATTTTTCTACAAGTGCACTAATTGCAACTATTCATTGATAGGTAGATTGCATCATCCTGTTGCTAAGAAAGTTAATCAAAGGAGCAGACAACAGAATAACCCCGGGTTCATCTCTCTTCTTAACATAAAAGACAAACTTGTCCTTTTGGAGGTAAGCATTATAACTAAAGATTGATGTTTCTTTAATTGGGAAAGGAACTCTTCTTATACAAAGTCAAGACAAGCTTAAGTGTTGCTCTAGGAGACTGCTGTCAGATGCATCTTAACATTGATCTCAGAATTTTAGCACATAAGTGAATGCTTGCTTACTGTTAAAGCTCCGGTACCCTTCCAGGGCTGAGAGAGTTAAGGTCAATTCTTGCTCCTTCTACTTCCAACTCAAAATAGGTGACATAATAGCTGCCACCCAACTAAATCTCTCTACTTAGGGATGAGTAATACTTCCTTGGATTGATTGAAGTAACAACATTGTGGAAGTGTCTTAATTTATGTAAATTTTGGTTAACGTTTGGGGATAAATCTCTAAAAATATATTTGAATCAAGAAATTTGCAATTTCAATTTGTAATAAATTTCAAATACAAAAGTCTATGTTGCATAATGCATTCTATCATCTGCGCCAGAGCCTTCACTCTAAATGTAAAAATCCAAGCCAATGATCTTTTGACTTGAWGCCAAGGTCAAGTTAGAATGAATAATCCCTCTTGCTAATTTCTATTGCATGAATCACAATCTATGATAATTTGTTATAAAGCATATAATCCATTAAAGGAGAACTTCAATTTAGAGCATGATGTTAATTTATAGTCATGAATTCATTCAAGATACAACTGAAAATACTACCATGACCCTCACAAAACCCTTGCCCGCCTAATCTCAGAAATATTAGATCCATGAACACATGGTATAAACAATACTACATTATTAGGGAAATTAAGAACAAGTATAGATGATTCTTTCTTCAGCTACTAAACATGAGAAAATCAAAGGGCTACATGCTGAAGAAATAATTCCCACTAGCATAAACCCAAATCAAGAAAATTTTATAATTGTGTAAAAATAAGAAAATCAGAATTGAGCAAAAGAATCAAGAGAGAAAAAATCTCACCTACAACTGGATGCAAGATCAAGGGAAAACCAAAACAATCGAGATAATGAAAATAAAGATAAGAGTTTATCTTAGTAATAAGCATTAACTCCATTCTTTGAACTCTTTGAATGCCCACCTCTCTAGGAATAACTCCAATTTTGGCAACACTCTTTGAACGTCARCTAGTAACTCCAAGAGCAGTAACGCCTTGGATCAAGACTCCTAGAATGCTTTAGTGGTGGGTGGATTTAGTGGAAAGAAAGAAGTTGGAAAGGAGAACTAAAAATTGAAGAGCACGATTGGGAAAATCCAAGGAGAAAGCCACACGTTGAATCTCTTTCAGTGACTCAAATGATAACAAAATAATACAAGAAAAGGGCAAAAGAGAGAAAGGAAAGAGGAGGTGTATGTCATWCATGACTAAAGAATACATATGAATTTTTCAGATATAAAATGACTAAAATATCCATTTAGACCGTATTTGAGTTTTTACAATCTTGTGCATTAGTAATTAGTAATTATATATATACATATAAATTATAAATATAAATAATTAGACAAGTCAAAAACATTTTGGGATCAAATGGCATTTAGGTGAAACACGAAGGTTGCTTTTGTAAATTCCGTCTTTATTCTCTCATTTTCCTTTTCTTTCTTGGTTTTCTTTGCATCCTCCTCTCAAACATATAGGGTAAAGACACTCCATTCGCAGTTCTGAGTTCTTTAGCCTCCAAATACCTCCTTGACCCCTTCGTTTAGCTTCTTGCAGCAACCAAATCCACTATAATCGCAAGTTCGACTTTTTCTCTTCCATAGAGAGATCTAAATTCATCTCTGTAGTAAGCCTTTTCTCTTACTTTTCTCTCTTTTTCTGTAAATTAATGCTTTTTGTCGTTTTTGCTCGTATTGTTTTTTCTTTTTCAATTTCCGGCTAGCTGCAGTTAGCTATATTCAAGGGTTCTGAAGATACAATCAAACTCCTTTATTTCTTGTTTGTTTATTAACTCGTTATGTCTAAGTACATTATAGCTCCAAGGTTTAGATGTTTAGACAATTAATTTTATTTCCTAGATAAGAATGGGTTTTGAACTTTTGGAGGAGTGAACTGTCAATTTTTGTCGGAGTATACAAGAAATACACTTATAAAGAGGACTTTTTTTTTTCTCTTTTTAATTTAAATTTGAATTGCTAGATTCTTTTAATTTTTGGGTGGGGTTCTCGATATCAGTTAATCATTCAATTTGTGTAAGTTATGTCTTCACAGTGTAGCATTCTCATGTTTTCTCAGACATAGCTTTCCAATTTTCTGTTTCCTGTATGGGTTTTATTGGATAAGTGCTTATATGGGTGCCTATTTATTGTCCTCTGCAGTTGGAGAATCTGATGAAAGCATGAGTTCGCGGAAGAAGACGCCCTTCCAGAAGCACAGAGAAGAGGAAGAAGCAAAGAAAAAGGTTAATACTTTTATGGATTTGATTGTTTCAACGATTAATATCTTTTTCTCTTGCGGATTGGGGAAAGCTACGGATTTCGCTGGGGCCATATTTTTTCTTAGTTTATCAAAATTTTCTACTAAATAAGTTAATATATATGGTGTATCGGTTTTTGAACAGCGCGCAGAGGATGAAACAGCTCGTTTATATCAGGAATTTGTGGAATCATTTCAAGTGGACAATACACCAGGATCGAAGACATTTATTAGAGGAGGAACAATCAATCCTAATGAGAAGTTGAAACCTGATTTTGAAGGTCCGTAGTAAAACAGGATTTTGACTTTAGTTTCTTTCTTTTTCCTTTATTTAATAATTGACGTTCCTTTTTATATATGCTTGGATAAATGAATCTTTASTTTTGATATGGATGCATTAATAAAAATATGGGCCTTTTTATTCATTCACGGATGGCAGGTGGAAATTCCAAAGATGAGGGTTCTGGTTTAAAGAAGGGGAGTAGGTAAACAAATACTTTTGATCAACTATGTTGCAACGCTCTTATGATAAGACATCCTCGTTACGAAATTATGTGGTGATGATATCCTCTGATGTAGACTTTATTGCTTGAGCATGTCAAATGTAGACACTTGGAAGACATTTCATGKYTTTAGCTTTTGTAATAGCCTTTAATGTGCTTATCATGGTGGCTTCTCTTTCCTTTAGCTTGTGTGCACAAAACACACAATATAATGTATATGTAGATAGAAACATGGAGAGCTCATTGAGATTTTGTTTTTAAATAGAAGGGATGAAAGAGTTTGTCATGAACTCGAGGCAACATTTTTGTCCTCCTCCTCCTCGAATACTGGCTCTGAAGTATGGACCTTCACTGGCATTTCAAGGATCTTTGATCCCTTAGGCTTGTAATATTGAAACACAATTCTCTTTTGCATATCTTTGTTTATTTATCTGATTGTACTTCTGGAGGGTTTAGAGAAGGAGCTAACACCAAATTTTGTCATTTCGGGATAATTTTGCTGGATGTACTTTCTTGAGATTATGCCTAATAATTGTGTTGCTTCTGTTGTTTTGAGTTATCTGTGTTTCTTCAAGGTATTTCATTTATATTGAAAATCATGGTCCAACCTGAAGAAGTCATGCCTTTAGTTGCTTTTGAATGGAGGTTAAATATTTGGAAGTTAAACTTTATACGTGTTCAACCAATTGAAATTAAAGGACCTAAGCAATTAGCAGCAGACACTTCCAAGAAATTTTTGTGTTTGTACCTAGTACATAATAGCGTTGGTATCCTCTCAATATTTAGATACAAGTCCAACACTTGATCTTTTCCATTTTGGACATAGATAGACGGGTGTATGCTGCAATGCTTATGAGGCACTCAATATGCAACTAAGGTCAACTGGTGAGAAAATTCACTACGATCACAAGTTACACAAAATTTGAAAGTTAGAATTTGTAGAGATTATTCATATAAGTAAAAATGATCAGGTTTTTGTGTGAATAATTGTTCGTATAGATCCTGGGTACCTAAGGTTCATCCCACATCTTTGTTGAATAATCCACGAAGTTGCATACTTTGTAAGCAATGAGCTATGGAATTTAAGAGCCATACAAAGCTTTCTTAGAGCCTTAAATAGTTAGAAAGAATTCACGGTAGAAAGTGTGGAAGAGTTGAGGGTTTAATTGGTTTAAATATATACACCTAATAGTAGTTGATCTAAAATTTCATACAATGGTACTTCATATATATAGGCTTCTTCTTGGTCATTTTGCCCTAGTTGGGGGGGAACTTTGGGTACATTGTAGTGGGTTTGAAGCTGGAAATCATGTACCTTTACTGTTGGTTGGMTTAGGAAAACACAACAAGAATAAAGAAAGATCTTCAAGTATAACACTCAATTCTTTGAAGCATGACCTTTTGTGGGGCTAACTCGAGTTTTTCGAATTAGAATATTGAAAATGTCAGGTTCAAATGAAAGGTTCAATTTCATGGTTTTGCTTAGTTTGGAAGATTAACTTCTGAGCCTATTACTAATTCAACTTAATATGTGGTTGGAAGTGTTAATGATAACTCTGGCTTCTGCCTGAGATTTTTTTTCTGTAATTTTCGGAAAGTTGGTGAATCTGTTGCAATGCTTTATTAACTATGATGAGTTACTATTATTTGGATAACTCTGTGCCTCTTGGTTCGAGAAGGACTAGGAACTGCTTAGTATTAAGGTTTCTTTCAAGTTTCAACATTTAGGAATTGCTAGTTTTATTATACCCAATTTTTGTTTTCAAATGCCACCCATTATGATTTTTCTTAAGTCTTGAGGAAAGCAGATCTTGGTTTATGTGGTAACCGACTCATTCTCTAGCCAAGACTCAGTTTTGTCAAATTTCTGGTTCTTCTTGCCTTTGATTGCCAGATGTTTCCATGATAATATTAGTCATGTTTAAAGTAATTCATCCATTGTTCATCAAGTAAGGGTTGGTGTATTTGTGTTTGCTTTTTTCTATTAATGGAGCACAAAGAGAACTGGAATGAGAACCCTTAATATGAATGTTAAATATTAAACTTACGAAGATAGGCTTGAAAACATTGTAATGTGGGGAATGTATTGGTACAAATACCTTCCATTTCGTCTCCCATGTTGATTTTGCATTCAATTGTTTGAGGTAAAAAGGTCATTTGTGGCATGGTGTTGGAATCTGTTTTACCTGTCTGCAGGTATGTACCATCTTTCATACCACCTCCTCTGGCAACCAAAGGCAGAGAATATGAGAAGAAGGTTAGTGTTGTTGCTGAATCTTTTTCCTTTGATTATTGATTTTTYATTCCATTACTTTTATGYATGTAGTTCCTTTACTTTGTTATTGCAGAAGGAGGAGAAGCCGAAGGAAAAAGAGAAAGGAAAGTCCAGGAACATTGATCACTTCATGGAGGAGCTGAAGCATGAGCAAGAACTGAGGGAAAGACGAAATCAAGAGCGTGACCAATGGCGCGATCCTCGCCATGGTGATACTTCTGCAGTAAGTGATTTGTGATTTCGTTCGATATGAGTTTTGCTCATGTTTTGTTGGATCTTGTTTGTCATGTAATAAGAATAATCCAAAGCTGGACTAGCTTTTGTTTGTTGTAAATATGTACATGCATTTTAAATTGCAGTGGGAACTAAACCTTCCATAATGATAAGGAAACAGATAACCAGAAATACAAGGTGACTTCAAGGACAATCGAGAAAATCTTGTAGTCTTCTTCAGTTTCAGAACTCTGTAATATTCTGGAAGAACTTCTCCATTTTTCCTTTATAGAGAAAATATTTGGGAACTTACTAAATAAGTTGAGCCCATCAGAAGTAGTTTGAAAGAAAAAAGATCTCATCCTATCCTAATGCTCTTGGAGACAGCAGTAGAGCATCTTTTTTATATTTTATGTTAGTTCTTATGGTTTGTCATTCACCTCCTGCGTAATGTATTGCCAGTGACCATTAAGGAACTGTTTTCTCTATGTGGAGTGAAGAGTAATTAGTTGCTCTGCTCTAGAAACTTTTTGTCACCACATGGCGAGTTTTGGTGCTTTTGCATGTACTATGGTGTATGTTCAGCATCCCTATAGTCTTAAATGTTCAGAATGATTATACTCTACAGCCATCCAGCCGATTTGATGAGCTACCAGATGATTTTGATCCCAATGGAAGGCCTGGATCGTTTGATGATGGAGATCCGCAAACAACAAATCTATATGTTGGAAATCTATCACCTCAGGTAAGATCTTGTCCTTATGTTTAATATATCTGTATATGATGCCAGTCTTTCATCCTGCCTGCCTTATACACACTTAACACTTGATGAGGTTAGGTTGATGAGAATTTCCTTCTGCGCACATTTGGAAGATTTGGACCTATTGCTAGCGTGAAAATAATGTGGCCAAGGACAGAAGAGGAACGTCGGCGGCAAAGGAATTGTGGTTTTGTTGCATTCATGAATAGGGCTGATGCTCAGGCAGCAAAGGATGAAATGCAAGGTTTTAATTTTTGGCTTTTCACTTTTAATGTGCTTTTGCATTATATCTCTTTTCTTGCCCCATTCTCGGGTTAGCCTTGTCTTCTATGGGAGAGTATTTGCACATTTTTTTTTTGTGCATATATGTAAGCAAGTCGTGGACTCTTGATAATGAATTGCAGCTCGTATCTTTCTTGCTGCTCAACCACTGTGCTGTTGTCTGTTTGGGGGGTATATTTGGAGGAAAGTATCTTTATTCATAGAATAAGCTCTAATAAAATTCCTTATCTTCAAGCTCAAGCATTAGTATTCATCAGTCGCGTGCTTGGTACATTCCATAATAACACGTGCCATTGAGCCTCTGGGCATCATAGAATATCTTTAATAGATGTCTAATTATTTCTGTTAGATCTCTTTGCGTTTGTGAGTAATAAATTATTGGAGCATGTAAAATGCTACTGACCTTATTGTAAATCCATGGGCATTATGAATTTCAATTCTAGGCTCAAGTTAGGTTACAGGTATAAGGAGTGTCATCTATATGGATTAAACTGTGATTGTTTATTCGAGGCCTTTACAATACCTGTTCCCCACCCTCAAAAAGAAAAAAATTGTGGACGGATTATGAGCTTTCTCTAGAACCGGTGACATAGCAGTGAGGCTAATGTAATTTGATAGAAATTGTTGTCTGTCAGTCTGCCTGCCTCTGTTTTATGTGCTTACATTTTCATAGTACCATTTACTTCAGAATTGGTAGAAATCATAATGGGTCCAAAATGTCTCTATATGACTTAGGTGTTGTGGTCTATGAGTACGAGTTAAAGATTGGATGGGGTAAATCTGTTTCTCTTCCATCACAAGCACTTCCTGCTCCCCCTCCCGGACATATGGCCATCAGGAGCAAGGAGGTCAGTATCATTACAAGCCCTTCATGTATCTGTCTGGTGGTCTTCAGAAGAAGCATGCTAACTAACTTTTTTATCTCCATTTGTTTGGCCTTAGTTCTAATGCAAGCCCCACCTCCCCGGGGGGAACTCGTCCTTCCTTTTCCCAAGGTACTGATTTGAAACGATGATGTTGTCTGTGTTTGACAGGGTGCTACTGTAATCTTGTCTGGTCCATCTGGTCCTCCTGTTACAACTGTGCCAAGCCAGAACTCTGAGCTGGTAGGCTGAATTACTGGGTGTCTTTATTTTGAAGACTATAGTATTTTATCTTTTGCCAGTATAAAGAAAGGCCATACTTCCTGTTCCTGTTTAAATAAAGTTGCACTGAAGAAAGTGGTCCTTGCTTATTTAGCTATATGTTCTTTTCTGTTTGCAATAACACGTTCTAAGTACATATATATAGATATAAAAAATTTCTAAAATCACATTTAATCAACAAGAATGTTTACAGATGATGTAGACAGATCAAAAGTTGCAAGACAAGTAAGGGACGAAAAAAGGAACAAACTAGTTAACTGTGGTCAAATTAAATGAATTGAGGTGGAAGATGGTCGAAAATGCTTTGTGCAAGTTAACCTCTTCAATTTTTGAACAATTATATATTTGCAAGTCTACGAGGAGTTATATGTCAATTGAATGAAAGGTTTCATGACGATTAATTGTCTTAGTTTGATGAAAATGTTTGAAAATTGCCCTTTAAACAATCAGAAGAGCAGGAAATAAGTTTTATGATTAATTAGAAACTCAATAATTGAATTTGGATAATGCATGGAAAATGAGTGCCTAAGAGCTGAAGAAGCTTATACTTTTGTCCTGCTGTAAGTTTCACTTTTTGAACTCCAGTAGCCGCCAGTGATCTATATTCTCTTACCACGACTAGGGACATTTTCTCCAGGACTTAAATGACCTTTTAATACTGTGGTCCTGCTAGATTCCATGATGAAATAATTTCCTGAATGTTTTGCCCCTGTAAATATAGGAATATACTAATCTTTCCAACTGTATCTAACACTCTTACCAAGCTACTCAATCATGAATAATGAATAATTAAATGAATAGACACCTAAATCAATTAATCATTCCCCGACATTTTTATGGGTATTAGCTTTTTCCACGTGTCTAATCTTCTGACGGGGCTCTGCAGGTTCTTACCCCAAACGTACCTGACATTACTGTTATTCCACCTGAGGATGATCATCTTCATCATGTTATTGATACTATGGCTCTCTATGTTCTTGACGGTGGTTGTGCTTTTGAGCAAGCTATAATGGAGCGAGGTCGTGGAAACCCCCTATTTAATTTCTTGTTTGAGCTTGGATCGAAAGAGCATACATACTATGTTTGGAGGCTCTATTCGTTTGCTCAGGTTGACCATTAGTAGCTTTAAATGGATATGTTTTATTCTGCCTTCATATTTTTATAGAGTTCTAGGCTCCAGGTTGTTTTATGATTGTTCAAGCTGTTGCTGTATTATCTTAGTGATCATCATTCTCCTACTGTGGACAAAGTAATCAACCTCATACGCATAATTTGTATATGCCTATTAATAATTGAC
The DNA here is from genome assembly GCA_001752375.1 of Rhazya stricta. Lineage (NCBI taxonomy): Eukaryota > Viridiplantae > Streptophyta > Magnoliopsida > Gentianales > Apocynaceae > Rhazya > Rhazya stricta. The sequence goes on along the minus strand of MEJB01000026.1, from coordinate 1,016,430 downwards.
TTTTGACCTTAACTTGATCGCTCGGTTGTGACAATGGGTGGTACTGTAGTTGCTAGCTGTATTAAGGTTTTAGTTTGTTTGAAGTGAGAGGCTTGAAATTTAAACGTTTCCTTTTGTAATTGCAAACAAGATGTTTTCTTTAGTGACACTGTTGATTACAGGGGAATGACTGATCAAATTTTGCTTATCTGATACAGGGGGATACTCTACAGAGATGGAGAACAGAGCCTTTCATAATGATAACTGGTAGTGGAAGGTAATGCTCTTTCTGTTTGTTTAACTGAGTTCTGTAGCAGCCGTGCTGTAATGCATTATGTAGATTTTCGCCTTTTTAAGTTATCCTGTCAACTTGGGTAGTTTCCATACTAGTTCAGAAATTTCCAGACAAATATCTYAAGAAATTCATTGAAGTTGGAATACTTGGTTATTAATTCTTAAGGACTTATACTTGAATCAGAAAGAAAAAGTTCTYATAGTAAACGGGTTTAGGCAACGTGTTTAGGCATTTTCTTGGGATTTTAAAATTGTTTTGTAGTTTTCTTTGTTGGATCTTGTGTGTGATAATACTAGCCTGCTTTGATGAACAGGTGGATACCGCCTCCTCTTCCAACTTTARAAGGCCCAGAGCATGAAAAAGAGGCTGTGAGTACATATGCTGCTGGAAAAAGCAGGGTATGTTCTTCTTGATCAGATTTGCAAATTATGCCCATCACTTGAGAAGTTTCTTTTCCCCTTAAAATGATTTTTTCTCATCTTCACAGCGTGTGGAGTTGGAGAGAACACTGACTGATGCGCAGAGAGATGAATTTGAGGATATGCTGCGTGCATTGACTTTGGAAAGGAGTCAAATAAAGGAAGCAATGGGTTTTGCATTAGATAATGCTGATGCTGCTGGGGAGGTAATGCTCTAAGATGATTATATTTCTCCAAGATTTGCATTTATCTCGCATATGAAAATCCTGTTCTAATAGCTGAAGTCTTGTATTGCAGGTGGTGGAAGTTTTGACTGAGTCTCTGACACTAAAGGAAACTCCTGTTCCAACAAAAGTTGCAAGGCTCATGCTTATATCAGATATTCTTCACAACAGCAGTGCACCTGTAAAGAATGCATCTGCTTATCGCACAAAATTTGAAGCAAGCTTACCTGATATAATGGAGAGTTTCAATGACTTATATCGAAGTATAACAGGCAGAATCACAGCTGAGGCACTTAAGGTAATTAGCACCATGCACGTTCAGATGCACGTGCTTTGTGTTGTTATTTGAACTTCTAATTAGTATGATTATTTCTACTTTGTATCTTTAGTTTTGTAGATTAGAAAATTTTTAATTTTTTTCTTTTATCTTCTAGGATGGGAGTAGAAGTATCTGTTATGTTTTTACACTGTGAACTTATAGAATTAGGTTATTGTGGTTAGTAGTAGTGTGTACTTACTGAATAATAGTGGCTAATCATTTAACCACTAAATGTGTCTCTCACATTGGTTTAGATTTGTTCTCTAATAAATAATTCGACAATGCCTAGTTAAATACCAAGGGCATATTAGACCATCCAAAAAAGTAAGAAACAATGTTTAGTGTAAATCATGTTCTGCCCATCCACACTTTTAGAATAATATAGTTTTCCGCAAGTGTAGAACATACTACTTCCAAGAGTGTTACTCTTCTCTTTATTTAATAGAATTTTTCTCAACATTTTCCAGGAAAGAGTTCTAAAAGTGCTTCAAGTATGGGCTGATTGGTTTTTGTTCTCGGATGCATATGTAAATGGACTGAGAGCTACTTTTCTTCGATCTGGCAACGCTGGTGTGATTCCATTTCATTCTATATGTGGTGATGCCCCTGAGATAGAGCAGAAGCCTAGTTCTGATGACCTCGGCAAAGGTGAAAAGACTAATCAAGATGCTGCGTTGGCGATTGGGAAAGGGGCTGCAATGCAAGAGCTCTTGAACCTTCCCCTGACTGAGCTGGAAAGACGATGTAGGCACAATGGGTTGTCTCTTGTGGGTGGCAGAGAAATGATGGTTGCGCGGTTACTTTATCTGGAAGAGGCAGAAAAACAGCGGGTTTATGAACTTGATGATGAATTGAAGCATGCAAGTCATTCAAGTTCAGCTAGGGCAAGGAAAGAGASATTAACGGAAACAGATTCAGCGGGATTGTCAGGATGGAACAGTTATGAGGATGACATACAATTAAAGGGCAAAGGGTCTATCCCTTCACTTCAGACAAATCCCGTCCCACATGAACCAGCTTCCGATTCTATTGAAGTGAAAAGTGATCCAATTTTGCCAGCCTCTAAGTGGGCCAGAGAAGACAATGAAAGTGATGATGAACAAAAGAGAAGTGCAAGGGATCTTGGATTAACCTACTCATCTTCTGGGAGCGAGAATGCTGCTGATGGCCTTATTAGGACTGAGGATGCAGATTTTACGACTGATGCGAGCTATTCATCGCATCCAGATACTGGAATGAATGAAGAGCAGAGGTAATATATGCTTTAGTCTTTCGAGTATTGATGCTCTCAGCTTTCTAAGATGTGGTTACTATTGGACATCACAAGGAAGTATAATTACTCCACTTTGTTTCTGAATTATTCGCTGCACCTTTAATATGACAGAGTTATAGGTAGTTTTGATTTGATATGAATAGAATTTAAGTAGTATCCTAGCTGCAGACCTATGTTTCAGTAACAATATTATGGTTTCTGATTGCTAGGTAGATACAGGACCTTGAGTAATCTAAAATGAGAATCTATAAAAATCAGTATATGCTAATTGCTGAATTCTCTGCTGTATTCTTTAATTTAGATTATGATATGGTGAACAACTTTGTTAATGTGTGCAGACAAAAGTTGAGGCGCCTAGAGGTTGCATTGATCGAATATCGTGAATCATTGGAAGAGAGAGGTATAAAGAATCCTGAGGAAATTGAGAAAAAAGTAGAAATTCATCGAAAACGACTACAATCTGAATATGGATTGCTTGGTTACAATGAAGACGTATCAGGGAAAAGTAAGCCTGTTTCTTGTATTCTCAAAATTGTGTTACATCTCTAAACCCTTGATTTTCTGTGTTTGCTAAGTTATGCTACCCTACCCCCTCCCTTTTATCTGAATTATAATGCTTCACGACAAAGATAGACCATCTCCGAAAATCGGTATGTGGGATCCTATAATGTCTACCATCATCTGTCTAAAACCAAAAATGACTTAAAAATGCTCACCGTTTTTCCCTAATTCTGGGTGGGGATTAAAATATTTTCTTACATTTAAGACTACTTCCCAGATTCTGAGGATCAGTATACAGTTAAAATTAGATTGTCCTGCCCTCGTCTGGTAGAGAAGAGAARAGAAGAGAAGAGAAGAGAAGAGAAAGGGAGAGAAAAGAAAGGGAGAGAAAAGAAGAGAAGAGAAAATATAAAGTTTTTCTTCCTAGTCTTTCGGAAGCTTATGAAAGAGAACTGTCTTTTTCTTGCTTGGGAGTTGGAGCGAAATGGAAAGAAGAAATTAGTGGTAAAATTGAAATAACACAGTCAAACCTTTYTTAAATTTTTCTCTTCTCCCTTTCTTCCCACTTTTGGAGAGAGATTTGGAGAGAAAAGGCCATTTCTCTCTCCAATTCCCTCCCTTTCTCTCCATCCAAATGAAGCCAAGTTCCACATAGAATTAGTCCCTTGATTTATTTACATTTTCATTCTTGGATTAATTCAATTTGCAGAGAGGTCATCTTTGGAGAGGAAAGACAAAAGAGATGACTACCGTGAAGTTCCAAGGAAGCGCCGTCGTAGCCGAAGTCATAGTGATAGTCCTCAAAGAAAATCATCCAGCAGAGACAAGGATAGGGATAGTGATTTCAACAGAGATAGGGAAAGACGTCGAGATAGAGAAAGAATTAATGATCTGGATAGTGACAGGGGAAGGTCTCGTGAAGGAGATCGTGAGAAAAGTGGAAGCCGGGATAGGGATGATCTTGACAGAGACAAAGGCAGGGAAAGAGAGAGGGAAAAGAGAAGGACAAGATGATCTAGTCTGCTGATTGCGAGGAATTATCTTTCTCATCTTGGATGAATTAGCTGCTGATTTGAGCACCAACAATCTAGGATTCAATTCTATTTAGGTTATTATCTTTCTCGTTTGTACTTGGGAGTAGAGWTGGATTCTAAATCCACCATGAAAGTCCAATTAGCTTGTACAAGCCCCCGTCTTTTTGTTCTGCGAATTCTGAAGATTTTCTATATGATAGAATACCAGAATTATTCCGATAAGCACTGTAAATGGAGTCCCCTTTTTTGTCTTAAAGAAGAAACACATCTTTTGTACTTGTATTAGGTTGCCTGGTCTATTGTTTCAAAATCAGRGATTTTCTGGTATCAGAATGCTCCCCTATTTCTTTTCTTATGCAATTTCTCGATTCTTATATGGTGATTTCAAACTCATCATATATAGAAAAAAGACATCCCTTATGTCAATGACACCAGGGAGATATTGGATATAAAATGAATGACATTGGGATGTGGATGAGCTCCTCAAAATTTTTAATCTGGAACCAGTTGATAAATTATAGTATTTGTTAGCTCACGTGGATGATAACAATGCCAAGGTTTTCTACCAGTTTAATGCCTGGATGTTAGAGGAACTAACATTCTTTTGGGATTTTTGATAAATATTCCTCTCGCCATTGTTGCCATAATTTGGCCTTGTGCATCGCGGATAACGGCCCTCACTCCAGCAGTAGAAGAATTAGGTTTCCAAGACCCATCGGCATTAATTTTAAGTGCATTTGCTGGTGAAGGATTTCATTGGCTTGGACGATCATTGTAGCCATTACATCACTACTAATGGCTTCCTTGACGCGTCAGCTGTGGACGTGTGATTATTTCTGAAAATAAGCTGGTTTCTGGCATACCAAATTTGCCTACAAGATTGCAAGAGTTTTGACGTCTTGTCTGGGCATCAAAGCTGGCTGTAGAGCAGTTAAACGGACTAGACGAGGGGTGGGGTGGGGCGGGCAGGGAAATTCTCAACTCAATCTAACTCAAGGTTGGTTGTGGATTAGACAAGTCAATCCATCAAATTGTTTTTGGAAAAAAACTTTTAAAAAGCTCCCAAAAACTCCACATAAATCCCTAGAAAAGAAATATTTAAATAATAAGTATAATTCAACATATGATATGTTCATATTCGTTTATTTCATAATTTAAAAATTAATAAAGTATATGAAACTCTAAGCCTAGAAAACTTTATAGAGTCTACAATGTTCTTTAAAATTAATTAATAATTAGTACATCATTATTTATATGAAAATCTTCTCCATCTCCTTCTTTTTCTCCATCAATCGTCTAGAACATTAGATTCCTGATTGTACAAAGTTATTTTAATATATTTGCATTCTCTTCATTATCTGCATATAAAATAGACAAATATTAAGACAGTTAAAATTAAAACCACAATAATTCATTATATCAACTAAGTGAAGAACATAACAATTTGTAAACGAATTTACCATTAGAATARCCATGTAACCAATTGCGAATAAAAATAAGAGCTTGCGCATTATCAAGAAGGATGCAACTCCTAAACTTGGTGAGCGTAGGATCACCAATGGAAAAAGCTAATTCTGATGCAACAATGGTTATAAGAATAGCCAAAATATCACATGCCATTAAGGAAAAGGTTGGGTGCTTATATCTTGTAATTCCTCCAAATGCACCAAGTCGAAATCTTTATAATATGCAAATTCAAGCTTTGACTCTTCCAAATGGAGGTCCAATTGAGATTTTTCAGCACTTTTAATTATTTGTCTCTCATACGTATTATTTTCTATATTAATGAAAGTGTGTTATTTGGAGAAAATATAAATCACTTGGAGAATACAAGGAGGAAAATAAGAAAGTATTACCACACTTACTTCAAAGATGCTTTTGCCATTTCCTTTAACTCCTYCTACACTCYATGGAGCTGTACTTGTGATAGAAGAAAATTGTGGTTGGAAGTACTTCTCATGTTAGTATTAGAAATGGTAAAAAACTCGTAACTTTGTCTTCACAAGTGACATCTTCTCTTGACATTTAATAGGATCACTCTTAACTTCAGAATAAAAGAACTCCAACATTGAAAGCTTTATTCATGGGTAAGAATAGTCACAAATGCAAGCATCATGCTATATTGGGTCCAGTACTTGTCAAACTTAAGAATAGTCACAAATGCAAGCATCATGCTATATTGGGTCCAGTACTTGTCAAACTTCTCTTTCATCCTTTTACACATATCACTTATCACATAATCTTCATTCAACAAGTTTTCCTTTAATAAAATTTCAATCTTCTAATCTTGTGTAAAGTACAAATGTAATGTAGGATAAGAACCAGAGATCAAATTGATAGTTTCATAAAATGGCTAAAAAGACTTACATATTTTCTCTCATTCTTCAACTGAAGGGCAATTTTTATAATTCTTATCATTGAATTTAAGAGCAGCAAAAGCCTTTTCATATTTGATGGCACTATCCAACATTRAATATGTAGAATTTCAACTTATAGGCACATCCAATCACAAGCTAATGTTAGTGTCATATTACCAATAGCTCTCACACATTCTTCAAATTTGTTCACCTTAATCTCCAAACCTTTGACATACTTAAGTAGTTCTCAAATTTTATTCAAATCTATTGTAGCCACTTTCAAACCTTCTTGGACAATGAGATTAAATATATGAGCAGAACAACGAACATGAAAAAATTCACCTTCACACATTAAGCTATTATACAAAGAAAGTTTCTCTTTCAAATGAACTTGCATATTGTGGTTATAGATGCATTATTCAATGTCAAAGAGAAAATATTTTTTTTAATTCCCCATTCTTTCAAAAATTCAAACAATTTTGCAACTAATTCAACTCCCAAGTGTGGAGAAGGCATATCAATAAAAACTTAAGTATTTTACTATACAATTTTCCAATCATTATCAATATAATGAGCCGTCAAGCAAATATAACACTCATTGGTAACTGCAGTCCAAAAATTAAAGTCAAGCAAACTTTACTCTGATAGTAGCCAAAATGTGCTTAGGGTTCTCTTTATCCATAAAGCCTTTTAATGTCATAAACAAAAGTATTTCTAGAAGTACAAACAATATCAGAATTTATGTACTTCACCCAAGGTCTAATACTATCATATTCAACAAATGAAAATGACAAATCATGTTTAATGATTGTAGTAGCCAGTACTTTAAAAAGATGACACAATGTAGAAGTCCCATATTATTTACCCGTGCCATTTAGGCCTCTCTTGCGTCCTTTACATTCATCTTTATCTATATTATCTATTGTTCGACTCCCCTTGATCTTCACAAAATAATTTCATACATCAGAAGTTTTTCTACACCTCTTAGATTTAGTTTTAGTTGACTCCTTATCATACTTAGTACTTGCCAATTCATTACCATGTAAATTAATAGTTTGATTTAGAGAAGTAGAATACACTTCCAATTCAATGTGAAAAAAGAAAACCTACAGCAATTTTCATATGTGTATAAGTATTGCAATTCTGGTATCAGATAGCAATAAAGCAATGAAGATAACTCATGCATTGATGTTAAAAAGTGTTTCTTGTTTCATTATTGTTATTTTCCTTCAAGACGAACATGAATATGAACATGAAAAGATTCGTCTTACTGTTACATACTTCAAGATGATATGAATATTATTTTCCTTCATCATGAAAATTTTATTATTCAATATTATTATATTAGCCAACAATTATTTTATGAAGACAAAAAAAGAAATGGGAATGATAGAGAGAATGTCTATGATACTTTGACCATATGATCGACATACTTACTTTGATTTTTGATAATATGACCATATGTTCCCAATAATTGATGAAAGTAGTGCCTACATTACTAAAATTACTAAAATAGAATATGGGAAGAAAGTTGAAATCGTGGCATCTAATAACTCTTGTTTCTTTAGTCTCCTTACAATCGTGGCATCTAATAACTCTTGTTTCTTTAGTCTCCTTAACTTTAGCATTTCTTCTAATATGAGAAACTGATTTCTAGAGTGCTTGGTGCTTTATTACCTGGCATTATAGAATGTGTTGTTTAAAAGAATCTATATTATGGGAATACTGTTATTTGTTTCTTGAGAACTGTACATGTTTTTGCTCTTATTTATGAAAATTTAAAAGAAACTATTCCAACGCCTAACAAGAAGGAAAAATGAAAGAAATTTGTTTACAAGCAATGACTTGGCACATCATAAGCCTGAGAAGACAGAGTAGTCAACAATTTAGAGAGAAGGAAAATGACATGAGATTTGGGGATGTTATAGGCTTCAGAAGATGATATTAGAGCCTTTTCCAATCCAAAAATGATTATGCCATACTTGATCTTGTTAAAGGAAAAATGTCTCCTTGAAAAATGAAAAGACTAATTAAAGAAACAAGAGTTATTAGATGCCACGATTGCAACTTTCTTCCCATATTCTATTTTAGTAATTTTAGTAATGTAGGCACTACTTTCATCAATTATTGGGAACATATGGTCATATTATCAAAAATCAAAGTAAGTATGTAGATCATATGGTCAAAGTATCATAGACATTCTCTCTATCATTCCTATGCCATACTTGATCTTGTTRAAGGAAAAATGTCTCCTTGAAAAATGAAAAGACTAATTAAAGAATTCAATATTTTATATAAAAAGTTTACATAAAAATTAGAAAAATAACTAAAAGAGTAGTTATAGATAATTCCTCAATCTACTTAAGGCCAAGTAAATTGGCCAATTTTTAAGATTTATCAAACTTGATGCTTATGCAGAGGAGATACAATGAAAACTCAATACTATTGTTTCTAGTATGCAATTATATATTAAACTGAAATGTGACTCTATTAATTAGCACATTGGTAGTTTCTTGATCTTGAGGCTAAGACCAATSCTTCATTGTTCCCACCCCAGCATACTCATAGCCTACACTAAGCAACCAAAATAAGAAATTTCACAGTTCCCTTAGCCTTGCTAATGATATTATGAGATAGTACAAGGGTGAAGTTGGTAGAATATTAGTGTATCTTAGTGATTATTTGCTCATATACCCTTATTATGACTTATATATGAAGGGTTTTGAGGCATTTTATCTTAAACATTTGCATAGATCTCTTAGATGATTCCATCCTTGGTAGTTTCTGTATCTAAAGAATTAAAACTGTGTTAAATTCTTTGTTTGACACGAAGTCACAGTCGTTCTATGCATGAAGTTTAGAGAATGACCCAGCAATTATATAAGATAAGAAAGGTTTAAAGGCTTAGAAGAAATGTTGCAGCAATGATTTAATAATGAATGGTAGATTAGAAAGAGACAAGAAGTCCATCTAGCAAGAGTACAACCAATATGAAGATGACACGTTGAAAGCACCACAAAGAAAAGCCCCAATAAGAAAAATTTATGCTGGTCAAAAGCACAAAGAGGAGAAAGGATAAGTGGTGCTTCCTACTAAAGGAAAAGATGACAAGTGTCACACGTGGCACAAGCCTCTATGGAAACCTTAACAAAATTCTTTGAGAAGAAAAAGAGGGGGTATTCRTCTAAGCAGTCCCAACAGTGTCTTTAGGAAGAAGTCTGAGAGTTCAAAGGGGAAAAATCAAGCTACCAAGAAGAAACCAACGGATCTTCAAGAAAATAGCTTTATTTTTCTTCTTGGGCCTTGTATCTCTTCCTTTTTAACTTTTTCTGTGGAGGTGTCCATTGTATATTTAAATTATTTGATGGTTGTAGATATGAGCTATATTTTTAGTAGCTAGAATTGTTGATGAACCTTTGCTTGTAATGAGTTATTAAATGTTTTTATGAGAAATGGCTGGCATATCTTTTGGGTTTCATTCAAGTGCATTATTTTCTTCTTACTTGCTATTTTTGTGGCCATTAATGGTAAGTGTTTAAGTTGCATTAAAGTTGGGAGTTTTTTATTACARTGGAACTACTTGAATGGATAAGGGTTTGGGTATCTTAGGATAGTCAAAATTATAGACAATTTAGGAATATATATTTATGCCATAAAACCATTGAAACTAGTATTGCAATTGGGTTTCTTGAACCGAGTAGTATAAGAATGTGAGTCAACTTAGTTCAAAGAAAATTGGACCAACAAATCTAGAAGGAGTGAGGTCATTAAATGTCTTGGTTTACGTGATTCGTATTGCTACGACATTCCTACAACATTGCATGACCATATCAACTTAGGTAGTCCTTGATTCTAGCTCAATTCTTATCTTGATAATTCTCATTTGAAAGATAATTATTCATTTTATACACTGTTTCACTGATTAGTTGACTTACTCATCATTTTTATCTTTAATTTAGTGACATTAATGCTCACTCCACATCTTTGTTTATTGAAATTTTTGCATTTACTTTACATATTACGGATCCTCATGGGAACTATACTTGATTCACTCTTACTGCTTATTAACCACGTATACTTGCATGTGTGAATTAAATTGCCTACTATGATTTTGTTCAACAAATGACAACAAAGGAGAGAGCTTCAACGAGCTATTCCTGTGGCTCTAACATGTAGAGTTCTGAATGTAGACTTAGTAAGGAATTTATGGTCTTCACAATCCAAAATCTGGGTCTAATTTAAGGGTTTTCTAAACCAGAAAATCGTGTACTAGTTATGCCCAATATTCTTTTCAAGAACATTATAAGAGATACAAGTACCAATAGCAAAAGAACATACCTCATTTTAAACCTCACAATTTTAAATCCACCACAAAAGTCAGAACCAAATGTTGATTGTAGGTGCGACCGATTGCATGGACAAGTTCTTCAATAGCTYCGGGTTTGGTGATAGCGAGAGAGCGAGCTGGGAATGGGATCGGGATGCTCAGAGCAGCAGAGAGAAGTTAGCTGTTAGAGGAGTGAGGACAGAGAGAGTGAAAGGCAGAGACGAGCTAGGGCAATTTCCATTTGGCATTCGTTGAATTTTGTTGATATAATTTTGGAGATTTTTTTAAAACTTAAAAGGTGGGCTAGCCCACCCCTACTCACGACTCGCTGGGTTGGCCCCACGAGCTTAACCTGTTTTGATAGCTTTAGCTGGCTGGAATAGAATAGTTGTAAATATGTCCCATAAGGTGGTATTCTATCTACTAGCACAATAAATAGAGATGTTAGATTTCTTTAGCACTTTTGTCACATAGGGACAAGTTGCGAAAAAATGAACCTCAGACTCTAGGCCTGCTTGGCAAAAGGGGCAATGAAGATTAGAGATCACCACTCTATGGGAAAGGGCCTCTCTGGTAGGAAGAATGTTGTGGCATAACCATACAACAATCTTTGGAGGTAATGTAAATCTCCAGATATCTGACCAAACTATACAATGTTCCATAGTTCAAGAAGATGGTAAGCCTCCCTTTGAACTATACCAATAAAGAAAATGCATACCAAGCTTGTATGCTAATTTGACAGTGAAAGATCCTATTGATTCATAATGCCACATAAGAACATCCTACTAGGTTATGGGGGAAGAGGGATGGAAAGAATAGCTTCAGTGTCCCTAGAACCAAACATATTTGACAGAAAAGGAAAGTTGCACCATTAGGGGTTAGGTAAGATAAGTTTGTCAACAATAAGGGCTAAATTGTTGCCAGTGGAGTCCAGTACTTCACAAGAAGTAGGTATAGGGATCCACGGGCCATTTTTATACATATATTAAAACTATTATCTATCTGCAACTAAGCCCCTGACTTAAAAGACCCATTGCTTACCATATGCTTCTCTACGCATAGGAGGACCATTGCCAATATTAGCCTTCATGAAATATGAGCTTCGGTAGTATTTAGCCTTCATTACCCTACTAACAAGCWAATTTGAAAATTTCAACCACCTCCAACCTTGCTTTGCTAGCAACACATAGTTGAAAACCTCCATATGTCTCAACCCTAGACCACCATCTTTTTGCTTCGGCACAGAATTGTCGACCTCTTCCAATGAATGCTCGGGTGGTACTCCTCAATTCCCTACCAAAACTAACACATAATTCCTTTGGTCTCTTTACTACCTATTCTAGTAACAAGAAACAAGCCATAGAGTAGTAGGGATTGCTTGAAAAATAGCGTTAATGAGTGTCGCATGGCAGCTTGAGAGAGAAGCCTTTCTTTCCATCCAATTATCTTTTTCCAAATCCGTTCCTTTATGTATGGAAAAATATCMTTCTTCGATTAGTTAATAAGGTACGTAAGCCCAAATATCTTCATCCCATTGCTGCCTCATTAATTTGAAAATTTTCATTAGTGGCTTTTTTGTTTGAGTCATTAGTTGATTTTTTGAATATTGTTGCTGATTTGTGAAAATTAAATTCTTGCCCTGAAGCTTTCTTTTTACTTATCAAGTATCCCCTTGCAAATCTATATATTAGCTGGAGAAGCTATAAGCAACATTAAACTATTATTAGTAAATAATAAATGAGTCCATTCTGGACCCCTAACCATGCAATTTCCTTTTTTAATTACCTGCTTGAGTGGCACTCAAGGAGAACCAAGAGACCTTTAGTGCAAATGGAAAATAAAAWGGGACAAAGTGAATTCCCTCTTCTCAACCCCCATGTAGGTTTAAAGGCCKCCATAGGGATACCATTCTCTAAAGCTAAAAAAGAAAAAAATGGAAACACAACTCATAATCTGGTGGAAGAAATGAGAAGGGAATGCCAGTTTATGTAAAATCTACTGATGATGGTCCCATTCAATGCAGTCCTAGCTTTACTAATGTCAAGAATGCCAAAAAATGGAGGATTTTGGGCTTTTTTTAACTAGTGAATAGTTTCAAAGGTCGTAATAACATTATCAGTTATCAAACATCCGAAGACAAGGGGATTGTGTTCTAGATTGATGATGACAGACATGCATTGGTGCAAATATTAGCAATAGTTTTAGCAGTCAATTCATGCAACATGTAATAGGCTAAAAATAAGAGATACACATAGGTTTATAAATTCTAAGAATAATGTACTTGCTATTTAGGGGGCTCAATATTACCAGAATTATTAAGGATGTTTAACACCATCTCAATGATCTCCTCGCCAATGATGGGCCAATATGTTGGAGAATGATGCATGAAAACCATAGGTTCCTGGCTCCTTGGTAGGGTGCATAGCTCGAAAGGTAGATAAAACTTCATCACCAGTAAAAGGTTTGAAAACTATAAAGMACAAGGAGATTTTACTTGTTAATGTCAATTAGGCAGTCTGTGGACTTTTGTTGCTCTTTAAGGCACTTTCGGATTAATAGGTTCCATGTTACGTCAATTCTAGATTTCTCGATCTGTTCAATTGCGACCTTATAATACAATCGCATTCTTTGGTCCAATTGCTTTTTTTGTTCCTATATTCTTGATTTATCCACTAGATTAATCTGGTTGCACCTAGTTTTTTGTAGCAGTATATTTCGATTCATCCTACTTTTTCAAGGGTTTCATAATTGGACGTTGAACCCCTTTCATATGATGGGAGTTGCCAATGTATTGGGTGCTGCTTTGCTGTGCGCTATTCATCGTGCTACTGCAGAAAATACTTTATTTGAAGACGTATATTCCGTGCTTTTAACCCAACTTAGGCTGAAGAAACTTATTCAAAGGTCACTGCTATTTTTTGTCCCAAATCTTTGGGGTTGCTTTTTCCAATAAACGTTRGTTACATTTCTTTATGTTATTTGTACCAGTAACTGGTTTATGGATCGCTCTTGGAGTAGTTGGTCTGGCTCGGAACGTACGTGCCTAACTTCGTTTCTCAGGAAATTCGAGCAGCGGAAGATCCGGAATTTGAGACTTTCTACACCAAAAATATTCTCTTAAACGAAGGTATTTGTGCTTGTATGGTAGCTCAAGATCAACCTCATGAAAACCTTATGTTCCCTGAGAAGGTTCTACCACGTGGAAACGCTCTTTAATGGAACTTTAGCTTTAGCTGGCCGTGACCAAGAAACCACTGGTTTTGCTTGGTGGGTCGAAAATGCCCGAGTTATCAATTTATTTGGTGAACTACTAGGAGCTCATGTAGGCCACATTGGATTAATTGTATTCTGGGCCAGAGAAATGAACCCATTTGAAGTGGCTCATTTTGTACCAGAGAAGCCTATGTATGAACAAGGGTTA
>MEJB01000026.1:829647-1002264 GCA_001752375.1 Rhazya stricta | reverse complement strand
TTTCCGTACTTTGTATCTGGAGTACTTCTTTTAATTTCCTCTGCGAATTTAGGCTTTGGCAGTATTTTTTGGGCTTTGGCGGTATTTATCATGCGCTTCTTGGTCCTGAGACGCTTGAAGAATCTTTTCCATTCTTCGGTTATGTATGGAAAGATAGAAATAAAATGACCACAATTTTAGGTATTCACTTAATCTTGTTAGGTCTAGGTGCTTTTCTTCTAGTATTCAAGGCTCTATATTTTGGGGGCGTGTATGATACTTGGGCTCCGGGAGGGGGAGATGTAAGAAAAATTACCAACTTGACTCTTAGCCCAAGTATCATATTTGGTTTTTTATTGAAATCACCCTTTGGAGGGGAAAGATGGATGGTTAGTGTGGACAATTTAGAAGATATAATCGGAGGACATATAGGGTTAAGTTCTATTTGTATACTTGGTGGAATCTTGCATACCTTAACTAAACCCTTTGCGTGGGCTCAATGTGCACTTGTATGGTCTGAAGAGGCTTACTTATCTTATAGTTTAAGGGCTTTATCCATCTTTGGTTTCATTGCTTGTTGTTTTGTCTGATTCACCAATACCTCTTATCCTAGTGAGATTTACGGAACCATTGGCCAGAAGCTTCGCAAGCCCAAGTGTTTACTTTTCTAGTTAGAGACCAATGTCTTGGGGCTGATGTGGGATCTGCTCAAGGGCCTACAGGTTTAGATAAATATCTAATGTGTTCCCTAACCGGAGAAGTCATTTTTTGAGGAGAAAAGATGCATTTTTGGGATCTACGTGCTCCTCAGTTAGAAACTCTAAGGGGTCCAAATGGGTTGGACTTGAGTAGGTTGAAAAAAGACATACAACCTTGGCAAGAATGGCGTTCYGTATTCGTGGGTGGCGTAGCTATCGAGATCAATGCAGTCAATTATGTCTCTCCTAGAAGTTGGTCAGCTACCTCTCATTTTGTTCTAGGATTCTTCTTCTTCGTTGGTCATTTGTGGCACGCGGGAAGGGCTCGTGGAACTGAAGCACGATTTAAAAAAGGAATTGATCGTGATTTTGAACCTRTTCTTTCCATGAACCCTCTTAATTGATAATTGAGATAAAAGCAGATATCCAATGTTTGAAATAGGAATAATTCCATCATACATCTTGGGATCGGGTCATACTTAAAATCTTTTTTCTTTTTTTTTTTTAACTCATTTAATTTATATAATCATAATTTGTATTTTGGCCTGGCTTGGTGGGATAGCCGAGCCATTCCCCTTTATGGTGCCAGTTCGGGAAAAATTAATAAACAAATAAACCTATTCAATGAACAAAAAAGGAGAGAGAGGGATTCGAAGCCTCAATAGACAAGAGCTATCAACCACTCAACCATCTTTCTGAAAGATAATTTTTATTTTATTCTTCGTATAGAATATGACCATAGAACATGACCAGAGGGGTGGATACCACCACTATCTGTAGAAAGATGGAAAGAACTCATATAGGAATTTACCAATCGATCGGCCTATCCGTATATATGAGCATGCCCATTTGTGAAAGAAAAAAATGCATTTCCCTCAACCCCCACGTACGGTAAAAGGGTTAGTAATAAGTCAGATAGAATCAACAAATTCATGGTAAAGTAAAATCTCCTGCTGTATTTTATTACAATTTTTTGGCTAATAGAGGGATCAGATGGTAGAAATTCATTTGTTGGTAGCTTGGAGGAYTAAAAACATGACTCTTGCGTTACAATTGGCTATTTTTGCATTAATTGCTACTTCATCAATCTTATTGATTAGTGTGCCCGTTGTATTTGCTTTTCTTGATGGTTGGTCGAGTAACAAAAATGTTATATTTTCCGGTACCTCATTACGGATTGGGTTAGATTTTCTAGTTGGTTTTCTTAATTCTCTCATCTCTTGAACCTATTCGTCCCAGATCCAAAATCGAAAAGACCCCCCCAAAATTTTCTCGGTTGTGGGACATATTAAAATTTAAAATTTAATATAAGTCCCCAAAAGAAAATAGAAAATGCAAATAAAGAAAACAAAAATTAGAGGGGGGGTCAACCTTCTTCAAAACTTATTAAAAAAGTACAATTAGTAAATTAATAAAATAATTGGAATCGAACCGAGGAGAGTCTTTGGTCCCGCACTGCACAACAACGATCGAGGTATATATATACATATATTTCGCACTGCACAAAAAAATTGATATATATATATATATATATTGTAACACCCCCAAGTTAGAAACTATCCTAATCTAAGAATGTCACTAACTTTACTCATTCTTATATTAGAAAAACTATGGAAAAAAAAATTTTGAATATTTTAATACAAAAGGTTTATAAAAATTTCGGTAGAGTTTCCTYTGTAATATCAGCATTTACTCCTTGTATACAGTCAGAAATTTCACAAACATTTCCAATATTCATATATATAATGAGTTCAAAACTAGACAAACATTCAATATAGAAATAACTTCCATCCCAACAATCTTTTACCAACTCAACACTGACGTATTTTAAATTCAGTGAAAACTTTGAAAGAATTTAATGCAAGACTGAATAAATCAATAAAATCGTAAACAATACATAAATATTACTTTATTCAACCTTTTCCCTTATTCAATAAAATTTACTTACAAYAACAGTTCCGAGTATCAAAACCTGAACACAAACGACCTCCATGCATCATCTGGCTATGTACTCATCACCTCAAATGCAAAATGAGGAAAATGGAATAAGCTATAAAGCTCAATAAGCAAATCCCATGTTTGTATGTATAATGCACTAAATGTCATGAATTTTAAAATTTCATTTCCTTAATAAAAACTTTCCAAACATTTTCATTTCATAAACTTTCCCATAAAACTTTCATTTCAAAACGTGAGAACTTTTCAACATTTCATTTCATAAAGTCGTGAGCTCACTTGGTGTGACGTCTAGCCATTAATCTTGCAGTGGGCCATTATTCTTTGGAACCTGATCATATTTTCTACCGGTAGAACCGCAAAGCGGT
Source organism: Rhazya stricta (assembly GCA_001752375.1). Classification (NCBI taxonomy): domain Eukaryota; kingdom Viridiplantae; phylum Streptophyta; class Magnoliopsida; order Gentianales; family Apocynaceae; genus Rhazya; species Rhazya stricta. The sequence continues at coordinate 999,263 of MEJB01000026.1, read as the reverse complement.
TAACATTACTTTTAACTTTTTCTTTCATTTTTTCACCTCACAAGAGGTGCACATTACTTACTTTCCTACCCTACAAGAGGATTAGGTCGAGTGCGCCGTTCCTATACGCCCCATTTCCTACTCACATCTTTCATGACTTAGGCTTTAACCTCTTTTCAAATTTTTAATGTCTTTGGAAAATTATTTACTCATAAAAATCCCATTTGGTTTTCCAAACTTCATTTCTTAAAACCTTCACCTTCTAAAAACACGATTATGACTCATGCCAGGAAACGATGCAAAACACTGTAATTATATGCCCATGACATGAACTACATAAATTTGAACTTAAACTACCCAACATATTAACGGTAGAAATATATCACATAAAACAATCAAATTATAACCACAAGACATATTACATAAAACAATGCCATTATAACCACATGGTATATCACACCAAACTATCCAATTATAATCACAAGATATATCATACAAACAATCCAATTATAACCACAGGACATATCACATATGGAATACAATTAATGAGTATGGGGGATTTACTTACTTGAAGTCCTTAACGTTAAAATTCTACTTTAATTGCAAAGCGGAGTCCCTTGACCATTCCTAATGTCAATGTGCCCGAAAATCATATTAAACAGATCACAAGAATACCAATTACAGTACCTATTATCCAGAGAGGAATCCTTCCAGTAGTATCGGCCATTTACCCCACTTCCCTCCACATTTCTCAAGTGTTCGTGCTAGAGACATAAACAGTCATGGATAATTATGAGATGAGATCCTTCCGAATGCGCTAAGAGAATGCCTAGAATTATTATTTATTCTCTTTCGTTTTCTTAATTGAAGAAATAATTGGAAAATAGAACAAGAAGTACAAAAATGAGTAATAACCCCCAATATAAACTAGTATGATTCAATTCAACATTTTGTTCATTCGGGTTTGATTATGTCATAGCTCTATAATTTGGATGTAGGTTTATCGTTGGATGAACTGCCTATCTTTGTCTCAGTAGAGTCTTTCAGTGGCATGTTTTGGACCTCTCCGTTACTCAAAAAAAGTGAGCCACTGGTTCAGGTACAAGATATTATCATTACCACTTGGACAATTAGACATCCAACCTATAATCGCAACGACCCAATTGCAAGAGCGGAGCTCTACCAACTATGTTACATCCCCTAAACCAAGCAGAGCATGCATGAASTAGTCAAATGCTTCTTCTATTCTTTTCCCTGRTGCAGCTGGCCAATCCTGGACTTGAACTAGGGATTACGAAAAAAAGAAAATTCATTCAACATGACTATCCAACTTTAAAATATCACACTTATCATACGAACGTCATTCGCCAGTATTAACCCGTATTTAATTTTCACATCGAAAACTATCACATTCACAAAGGCATAATTTATTTCATGGCTTTCTACTCTTAAATACAATACATTTCTAAGTCAAAACATATTTCTCATACTAAATAAATTCAATCTTAAATCATATATTAAATCTAATCTATGTTCTTTCACAATTATCACTATAGAACATAATTAGATAAGTCATTAAATTTCTAAAATCAAATAAAAAATATTTTCACCTTTAAATTTGACAATTTCTAAGTGTCCGCATGGAGTTGCATTGCACCCCAAGCGTGCGCTCACAACTAATAATGCGTTGTGCCCAGGCGAACATCGACAGTCTGTTCGATCGGCGACTATAGAGAAGCGGCGACAGTAGCTGGTCGGTCATGGCAACAAGGGGCAAGGCACCGTGAGCTCTAGCCAAGCAACTACATGTTCTCTTGGTCGACCACCCGGTGCAGATTCGAATGGCACCCAGGCGAGGGAGAAAGTTTTGGACGGCGAGGAGCAGCGTGCAGCAGTCCACCGYGGGCGACCAACAATGGTAATCTGGATAGCAAGAAGACAATGGTAGCGAACTGCTTGACGGATATTCTGTATCTAATGGCGATGAGCTGGTGATCGGTCTGGTCAGTCCATCGAGCAGCCTGACTAGTAGCCACAACAGCGCGCAGAGAAAGGTTCAACAGATTCAGATCTGATAGAGCCGAATTTGGATAAAGCCAGCTCGAATCAGCGTGCAGCACGGATCACGTGGATGGCCGAGCGTCATGCAACGACGCTGCGAACTTGACGCACGAAGCAGCGGCGAGAAGGCACGACGGCCGATGCAATCGCTTGTTGAACTCCCGAGCAGTGATCTCGAACACCAGGCTTGAGGAGACCCGGACGGACGATGAGGAGGCCTTGTGATCTCGGTAGTGAGTGCAGCGGGGAGGGGTGGCAGGGCAAGGGTTTTCTGGAAGTAGGGGTGGCGGCGGCCAGAGATGGAGGAGATGGGAATTAGGTTTAAGTTTTGAAACTTCTTCTTTTTTGTTTTTTAAATTGGGCCCTAAGCAATGCCCTTTCGGGCCTCCTTATCCAAGCCCAATAAATTAAAGTCAAGGGCTTTTCTTTTGGCCAAAATCAAACATTAAATCAGTTCTAGGTTTCGAATAAGAAACGAATGGGTTCTAACGATTCGGGCTTAGATTAATTAACTAAAAATTCTAATTTAATTAGTACGGTAAATTGCATATTTAAATAAACATATTCTTATGTAAACRCACAAATAGACAATAATAATAGAGATAACTTATTAAATTCTAATTAGCATATAAATTTTACGATCATATAAAATTCGTGAAAGGAAAATAATGTCCTGGGTATTACACACACACGCGCAGATATATATATAGTGTGGACACATTATGTATCCAAAGCAAAAAATGCGGATATGGTCGAAAGGTAAAATCTCTCTTTGCCAAGGAGAAGATACAGGTTCGATTCTTGCTATCCGCCCAAGATAAAATAATTTATTTAATATGATTTGGTATAGTTGTTCGAGATCATATTGTAATACTCAAAATTTTATTTTTATTAATTTTTATTTGATTGTGTGAATTTGCGTGACAACTAGGGTTGGATAACGTTCTATGTGGTTATTGTTTTAATTGTACATTAATAAGTACGAAAATATTGTCTATATCGAATAAGAGTTATCGTTTGGTTAAAGACTCAACTCGTGGGCCTATTTATTGTTAGTCGGAAGCTGGACTTTATCGAAAGGAAGCTATCGAAAGGAAGCCCGTCATATTTAATTTACAAATTTTGGGTTAGAGTTAGATRGGAAGGCCCGACAGGTTTGGGTTACGGCCCAAAATATAAATAAATAAATAAATAAAGAAAAGAAAAGAAAAGAAAAGAAAAGAAAAAGAAAAAGAAAAATACCTAAAGAAACCCTTCATCTTCTACCCTGAGCAGCCGCCGCCGCTGCCGCCACCGCCTACTTCTAGGAAGCCCTACCCGCCTCCTTCTTCCTCTTTTCTCGCCGCCGCCGTCTAGGACTGCCGCTGCCAGTTGATTGTGGTTCTTCCTCTTCACGCGGCCGTTCCTTGCAGATCCGCTATCGCTCGATTGCCATCTCCGTCGCCATTCTTGAGACCGTCCAGATCCAAGCCCCACGACACAGCATGGCCACATGACCCACTGCTCGATTCGTTACCGTGCCTGAGGTCACCCGTCCTCCATTTGCTGAGATCGCTGACCACTTGTTCATGACGCTACGGGTTGCCCAGATTTGTGCGACCGAAGTTGCTGGTTTCCAGTTTGCATGCTAGTTCGCAACCAACGTTTGTCCTCATCTACTGCTCATTGTCGCTGCTGGTCACGCAGCAGCGAGTTGCGACACCCCAGAGGCGCGCAATCCGACTTCGCCGAAACCCATAGCCACTAGGGACGAAGCGCTCCGCCGATCTGCTCGCTAGGTCCCCGCGCCCTGCTGCTGCTCGCCAGATCCTTTCGTCTTGCCCGCCACTCAGACGTTCTATCGCGCAGCCAGACCAACCTTCATCGTCTTCTTCTTCTCCTCTGCTCGAYGACTTGCGTGACACCACCATGTTGCTGCTTCTCGACCAAGATCATGGCGGGACTTCTTGCCTCACCGGAGTTAGCCGAAAATAGGCCTGTTGTAGGCCGTCTACTGCTGGATTCTTGGGTTGGTTGTTCGCCAGTCCTGGGGGTGCCCAGTGCCAAGCACCAGGCGCCCAGSTGCACCGACGCCCAAACACTCAGGCTCCAGACGCCCAAAGCCCGACGACCCAAAACCATTCCCGAGACTCTTGGACTTTGTGCCTTAAAAGGTGAAAATATTAATAATTAATATTRAAATTTATGACTTATGAAATTACATTATAAAGTAAACTTGTGRGAGAACATAAATTAAGTTTAATACCCGAAYGAAGGAGTTTAAATTGTATCCTTAAAAGACGTGATAATTGATAATGTGGGGACTGAGTATGGATTAATAATTGACAAATGACACTCTTGGAATGAACCCTGAATTTCTAAGTTAGGACGATTGAACTAAATAGACTTTCTTTCTGTAATCACAAATAGGTTGATTGGAGTGCCCTAACATTGAGAATGGTCGAAGGATTTCACTTTGAGATTTAAATAAGAAACCTTTAACGTAAAGGACTTTGGGTAAGTAAATTCTCTCATTCTCATTTAGTGGTGATGTAAGTGTGTTGTTATTATGATTGAATCTTCTTACATGAATTGAATGTATATGTAAGTAAATTCTCTCATTCTCATTGACATATATRTGTTGTGTGTTATGTGRTGGCGGAATGGAATGGTGTTGAGAGATGTGTTAATTGTGTGGAATGATTTGTACGTGTTTCATATCTTGTACCCCTTTTTATGTCGGATGGTATGTTAGATACGGCTGCACGCATTTCACGTCATGGRCATGTAGTTAGTATTCTTCATCATTCCTGGCATGAGACATTCATACATTAAGAAGTGAATGGTTTAGGAAATGAAATTTTGAAAAGGAATGTATTTTATAAATTGTAACGTGTTCAGGAAAGTGTTAAAGTTTTTGAAAAGGAGTGTAAACTTAGCCATGAAGGATGTGAGTGCGAAATGGGACATGGAGGACCCGCGSCCCCCACCCTGAGGGTAGGTAATGATTCATCTCGGGGAGGTGAAGAATGGAATCAGGTTCCAAATAAGAATGGCCCACTGCAAGCCTAATGGCTAGGCGTTACACTCAGTGAGCTCATGAATGTAATGAAAGGAAATGTTTTGCAAGTTATACATTTTGAAAGCAAATGTTGTGTAAAGAGATTTTGAAATGGAAATGTTTTGAAGGTTTTCATTGAGAAAATGAGATTTTATAACTTCATGACATGTAGGACATATATGTGCATTCATGCACGAGGTTTACTTACTGGGCTTTATAGCTCATTCCATTTCTCTAATTTTGCATTTTAGGTGAAATGTAGCCAGATGGTGCGAGGAGGTCGCTTATGGGCAAATCATGATACCCTGAAGTTAATGTAAATGAATGTTAGGATTAAGATGGTTGTATTAAGTATTTATTATTTGGTTTAGATTCTTTTTGAGCTTTCGTAAATTCGTGTCAGTGAGTAAATGGTGATATTCCTAGGTTAGGATAAGTTTCCTAATCTGGGGGTGTGACACATGTAGTGATTCTATCCCTCCCCTTTTCCTTTTCCTCTCACCTTCCCAAAAGCAAAAATGGTAATGAATTACTAGTTAACAAAACAAAATCTACAATTTTTTGACAAACAAGATGTTGCGGAGACAGGATTTGAACCCGTGACCTCAAGGTTATGAGCCTTGCAAGCTACCAAATTGCTCTTCCCCATGATGAAGAGAAGAACTAAAAACTAATAGATATGCAAGGTTATGGTAAAGGGACCTCTGTAATCACCAACCTAGAATAGAAATCAAAGWGTTAATCCTTACCAACTCGATCTTGTTGCTCCTTGCAACAAACATGCATGAACCATTTCACGAAGTATATGTCCGGATAGTCCAAAATCTCGATAATTAGCTCTCGGCCATCTAGTCTCAAAATAGCATTGATGAAGGCGTGTAGCTGCACTATTCCGCAGTGGGGATTGTAACTTTCTATAATTTCCCCTTTCTCACTCAATGACGGAACTTTGCTTATTTTTTTTTTTTTTTTTTTAAGCATTGACGAATCAAATGATATTTCTGTTCCAAATTTTGCCTTTTCTTCTCTCGCTGAATCAAACCTTTCCTTGCCATAATGGTTCAATTCCTATTAGTATTCATGATAAAGTCGAATCCTAGATGTAGAAATATAAGAAGGTGGCCCCTTCTCTGTCGAAAGAAATGATCTTTTTGCGGATACAAGACATTCAAAAAAGAATTCAACAATTTAACCAAATTTGCCTAATATAGAAGCAATCAAGAAAGCTGCATAATTGAATATATAACCTACAGAAAAGTGGGCTGATCCAACTAATCTTGCTTGCACAATGGAAAGGGCCACAGGTTTATCTCTCTAGCGAATCAAATTGGCTAAAGGTGTGCCTTCGTGAGCCCAGGCTAAAGTTTCAATCAATTCTTGCCAGTAACCATGCCAAGAAATTAAGAACATAAGTCTAGTAGCCTAAACAAGGTGTCCAAATAAGAACATCTATGCCCAGACTGATAAACTATTTATACCAGAAGGATTATATCCATTGATAAGTTGTGAAGAATTTAACCATAAATAATCTCTTAACCAGCCCATCAAATAGGTGGAAGATTCATTAAATTGTGAAACGTTGCCCTGCCACAATGTGATGTGCTTCCAATGCCAATAAAAAGTAACACATCCAATAATATTTAACATCCAAAAAACTACCAAATAAAATGCATCCCATGCCGAAATATCACAAGTACCGCCTCATCCCAGGCCATCGCACGAAAATCTATAATCAAAATCTTTTTTATCTGACATCAACTTGGGCCCACATGCATCTAAAGCACCTTTTACTAGGATTAATGTAGTTGTATTTAAACCCAGAGCAATAGCATGATGAACCAAAAAGTCTACAGGACCTATTGTTAAGAATAATGATTTGCTATTTTTATTAATAGCATTTAACCAACCAAGAAGCCACATGTTTTGGCCCGCATTGAATGCCGGCCCGCATTGAATGCCGGCCCACTTTTTGAAGATAAAAGTACATTGAACCCATATCAAGTTTTCCTATGAGCTGATTGTATCTATTGAGCAAATATAGGTTCAATCAAGATTTGTTTCTCCGGAGTACCAAAGGCAAGCATGACATCATTATGAACATAAAGTCCCAAAGTATGGAATCCCAGAAAGAGGCTGGCCCAGCTTAAATGAGATATGATAGCTTCTTTATGGTCTAACATTCTTGCCAATACATTATCTTCATTTTGCTCCGGATTGTAATCGCTAATGAAAAATATAGCTCTATGAGCAAAAGCTCCTGTCATGATAAATCTTGCAGTATATTGGATGAGCAGTATATAATACAGCTTGGGTAGTAAAATCTTGTGCTATGAATGCATAAGCAGGTAAAGAATACATGTGTTGAGCTACCAAGGAAGTAATAACCCCTAAAGAAGCTAGAGCAAGGCCTAATTGAAAATGAAGCGAATTATTGATTGTGTCATAAAGACCCTTGTGCCCATGTCCCAATCATCCCTATGAAGGAACATGTGCATCTAAAAGATCTTTCATATTGTGCCCAATCCCAAAATTTGTTCTATACATATGACCAGTAATGAGAAAAATAAATGCAATAGCTAAATGATGATGAGCAATATCAGTTAGCATAAACTTTGCGTTTGTGGATGAAATCTCCTAGAAGAGTTAGAATGGCAGCTTCTGCTCCTTAGGAGGTCCCAAATACATGACTACTTGAATCAGAGTTTTGAGCATAAAGATTCCATTGACTTGAAAAAAGTGGGTCTAAGCCTTGGGGATGCAGTAATACATCTAAGAAATTATTCCATCGAACACACTCTCCTTTGGACCCAGGATTAGCAACATGACTAAATGCCCTGTCCAAGCCAAGGAATTTATACCGAACAGTCCTGACAAATGATGACTCAAACGAGATTCGGCATTTTTGGACCATGAAACCCTTGGTTTCCATTTTGGTTGTAGGTGTAACCCACCTGCTATTAAGAATAGGGCAGAAAGAAATAATATAACAAGAGCTCCAATATAAAGATCTTCATTAGTGCATAAATCGATTGTATACCACCACTGATAAACACCAGAATAAGTAATATTCACTAGGTCAAGAGCCTGGCCTCGAGTAAAAGCTTCCACGACCGGTTGGCGAAAATGAGGATCCCAAATTGCATGAGCAATAGGTCTTACATGTAAAGGGTCCTATACCATAATTCAAAATTTCCTTGCCAAGCTACAAGAAAAAGATTTCTAGAAGCCCACAAAAAAATTATTATTAATTGATTGAAGTGAGAAGCAAAAATATTATGGTAAAGATGTCCCTCAGTAATATCATCATGACTGTCAAAGTCATGTGCAGTAGCAATACCAAACCAAATACGACAAGTAGTGAGATCCTGAGCTAAGCCTTGGCTAAACCTTGGAAATCTTAATGCCATAATGCCTTTCAAATCCTACTAGCCATTATCCTACTGCAATAATTCTTGCTAAGAAGAATGCCCATGTTGTGGTAATTCCACCTAGAAGGTAGTGGGTTTCTGCTACATCACATCCTTGTACAATGCTCAAGGCTCTTGGCTGAGTAGCAAGAGCAACTTTTAATTTATTATGAGCCCAAATGATAGATTCAATAAATTCTTGCCAATAACCACGTACACTGATAAAGAAACATTAAACTAAAAGCCTATACAAAATGAGTACCTAGAAAAAAAGGCCATAGGTAGATAATGACGACAATAATATTGAATTACCTGGGATGCCTATGTCCATAAGAAATCATGCAGCCACCCATTAATAGTAATATAACTTTGTGCATAGTTTCCTCCCGTGATATGAGTTACTACCCCTTGATCACTTATACTGCCCCAAACATCTGACTGCATTTTCCAACTGAAATGGAATATTACTACCGAAATTGCATTGTACATCCAGAATAGTCCTAAGAAGACATGATCCCAAGCCGATACTTGGCATGTACCCCTCTTTTCCAGGTCCATCACTAGGAAAATGAAAACCAAGATTTGCTTTATTTGGTATTAAACAGGAGCTACAAGCAAATAAAACACCTTTAAGGAGTATCAATGCCATCACATGAATCGTAAATGCATGAACATGATGTACCAAAATATCTGCAATTTCGAATGGAATAGGTAATAAAGATACCTTGCCACTTATTGCTACTAAATCCCCACCTGTCCAAGTTAAACTGGTGCTTGCTGTTGCACCAAGTGCAAGAGYGTGGGTATTTTAAATCCACTGAGCAAAAATAGGTTGTAATTAGATAGGGTATCTGAAACCTTATCTTAAGGATGCCCTAAAGCACTCATGGTATCATTATGAATAWACAAACCAAAACTGTGAAAGCCTAGAAATATACATACCCAGTTGAGATGTGATATGATTGCATCACGAAGGTCACGATCTAATAGATCGTTGTATTGAGTAGTTGGATCATAGTTCCTTACCATAAAAATGGCTGCATGTGGAGCAGCCCTAACCATGAGAAGTCAACCAATCCACATGCGATGCATGAGCAACGACAGTAGTGTACCATAGTCAGTAACTAGATATCGATAGGGGGCAGGGCATACATATGGTGAGCTACAACAGTGGTTAAAGAGCCTAACATAGCTAGGTTAAGAGATAATTGAGCATGCCATGATGTTGTTAGGATCTCATATTGCCCTTTATGACCCTAACCCATAAATGGACCTTTGTGAGCTTTTAAAATATCTTTCAGACCATGACCAATACCCCAGTTGGTCCTATACATGTCACCCACTATTAGGAAAAGAATTGCAATAGCTAAATGATGGTGTGCACTATCGGTCAACCATAGACTCCTAGTTATTGGATCTAATCCTCCACGAAAAGTAAGAAATTTCATATATTTTGACAAATTCAAGGTGAAAAGTAGTCACTTCCAGTAGTTGATTAAGTTGTCTACTATTTGTAGTGGTAGTTATTAAATTATGGAAATATTATACAATAATCATTCTGATGATAGAGTTATCAGTATGACTGATCCCTTAGTCATCACAAAGATTTGCAATGCAATTCTTCTTCTGATGTTGCTTCGTGTGATGGTGAAAGTATGCCAAATTTTAGTCACTATGCCAGAGCCAATTTATCCTCGAATGTGTATCCTAYAATTCTTCTTGGAGGCTAAGTAGGTGTTCAAGGTGCTTTAGAACTTGTTGAATATTAAGTTTAGAAGCTTGTTATGTTGTGAGTCTTTGAAGCTTAGCCTGTGTGTGCTGAATCATTTTTCGGATATAACCATATTCAGATTGATCTCAAACCATGAGGCTTTGTTGCAAGCTCTAAAGTTTGAGGAAATGACTTGAGGGTGTTCTGCCAAGTAGTGACAACAATATTCTGACAATCCTCATTGAAGCCAATACAATTCTTTGTACATTTTTATGATTATATCAAGGTTTAGTAAAACTCCTTTGTGATAGGAGTGGTCCTTGAATATAAGASGTTGAGTAGAACACTTTGTGATTGGCATAATCCATTCTATTTGTGGTGTATCAAAGACATTGAGTGAAACTCCTTGGGATAGATGTGATGCTCTTGCCTTGTGGTTGTAAACATTGGGGTTACTTATGTAAAATTCTTGAGATAGGATGATCCACATCTTTGTGAAGTGTAAACTTGGATTTTTATCCCCTCCCCCCATTAATTTTTAGAAAAAAATACTATAGTGGAGTTTGTGAGAATCCTAAGGGGAGAACCTTAAGTAGTAGATGTAGACCTTATGAAGTCGAGCCATTGTAAGTATCTTCTTCATTAATTCTATCTTGCTTACTAGTTATATCTTATTCTTGCTCGCATTAATTCACATAATTATTAATTTGATTCTAATCTTGATATTTGATCTCTATCTTTACCTTGCTAAATGTTTTCACATTTTGAAAAAGAATCCGAAAACCCAATTCATCCTCCCCCTCTTGTGTTTTTCAAATTTCTCCAACAATTTGGGAATTCTAACCACATCAATCAAGTTGTGAAGACTTGGTTCTGATGCCAATTAGAGAACAAAAAAAGGGTACATTGGGCTTCTGAATTCTTTTTCACAATTAGATCTCTTTTGTAAAATAAGTGTAATAAAAAACAATCAAACACAATCAATATAACCAAATATTATGAAGTAACTTCACAAAGAAATAATCTCAAGCAAGATCAAGTAGGTTGAGCTAATCACACTTAAGATGATCAAATATTTCTTCCACAAAATATATATAATCAATGCATGCTGATGAAGATGAATATAGAACAATCAACAAYAAGTAAAAGAGACAATCCATATATAGTAGTACAACTTCAACRAGTATACATCCACTATCTATGATCACCTTTAAGATTTCTCAAACATTAGCTCAAGCCTTCTTCTCAAAGCACTGGTGGGTGACTAGCCCAATGTTACAATTTTATTTATCAAGAAGAAAGTCAGTCTTACTAAAAAAGGGTTTTACAAAAATAATCTATTTGTTACAATCTCACAAAGATGAGGAACACCATTACTCGTAAGTRATTTACAAAAATAACTTTTATCAAATAATCAAAGTTCACACTACCTAAGGATTTTAAATCCAATGACAGCATTGAATCAATATAAAGATGAGATGAGGAATAGAATTGTTATCATTCTTCAAAGTGGAGATAGTAACAATTGAAGAACAATTTTAATTCTTATTCCTTACTTGATGATCTTCAAGATCGCTCAAAATTAGTATAGGGAATGCTTTGTAGAATAACAGAATATAGCTTGAATGTGTATGATTTTTATTTGAACAAATTGATCCTTTAAAATCCGATTATTTCTCTTTCAAATAGACCTTCTATATATATAGGGAAAAGGGTATTTTATCCTTTTGCAACAGTTTGGACGTTTGTACACTTGGGCATTCGAACTTGTGTCCATAACTCCCTAATGGAATATTTCACATTTTTGAACACCTAGATTAAAAGCCTATTTGTCCAAACTTTTTGGATATTTGAACCTTATGTTTGAGCCTTCGTAACATGATTGAGACAAGCAAGAATTCGAGAAATCCAAATAAATGTGATCAACTATCTACTTACAGGATTTTATAGATGGAAGGACCATAGAGAAGTACTAATATCATTTCCAAAAGGTTTTATCAAGTAAAATCAAAATTGATGTTTTAAAAATATTTTCTTTATTTGAAAATCAATTAATTTATTTTTCTCGCTCATTTAACCATTTAACCACCGCTTTGATCTGCTCTCTTGCTCGTTATTTTTCTTTCTCTGGCCGCAATCTCTCTATCTCCTTCCCGTTCTTTAGCTTCTCCATTGCTAGTTGCCTCAGTTTAGCTGACAGGTCACCACCAAGATCATTTATGTATTTKTATGATTCATAACGTTGTGAGGAATTTAATTTGTGTAGTATTGAGGGATTTAATAGATGGTAGGTTTATCTTTAAAGTGAAGTAGAATATTATGCTGATCTTTTTCACCTAATAGAATGAGTTTCTGGAAGTGAAAATTGTATTCATTGTTGGAACTGTGGAGTATACAACCAATTGATTACCCCACTACATTATTAGACATCTTATTRAGTTTCTGAGTTTGAATCTTTTTGTTCAAATTGTTTATATTGAATTTCAGGAACTTTTTTATCATTTCCTATTGTTTACACAAATCTCTCATTTGCAATAACTATTATTATAAAATAAGAAAATATGTAAGAAAGGATAATCTTATAAATTTGATAAAAAGTACTGCAATCTCCGAAACATTCTTAATTTGAGAGATGGATTTGATGATTCTTCTATTTTGGATTTGATTTCGAGAGCTTTGTAGCTTAATACCAGATTTGATGGCAATTTGGCCGGATTAGAAGCTTGAGAGACTTGGTGAGAAAAGAAATAAACCTTTCTTCAAGGCTCTTTTCAATTCTGATTTTCGACCCCTTCCACTTAGGCTTTTGCCCCWATTTTTAGGCGTGGCAAGAGGATTTGATTGATCAAGGTCTCATCCAAGAGTGATATGGCATCGTTTGATTCGCTAAGTTGCATACTTGATTTTCATTGGTCAAGTCTTGTTTTGTTTGACACGTGGCAGCACTTCATTAGTCGAAACATTGAATTTTCAAAGCTAGTGGAAGTATTTTAATTTGACATTATTTTCACGTTTAAATTGCTCCTGGGACTCGTTCACAGGATACAATCCGAAAATGTGTCTTCAGTGAGTAAGTTCAGAATTTTGTACTTCGTGTTTAGTGAAAATGAATTTGAACACTTTAATTTCATTGACTGAAGCAGGCTCGATCAAATTGAGATTCCCCATTGCTCATATGATCTGAAGCTAACACGTATAATTTGAGTCAGGCTTCATCGGTCATTTAACTAGTAATAAAATATTGCCCAATCCTTTATTTGCTCAATATACTTGGTGATGATCTTTCTGAATTTCGAATAACAAATGACTCCAATCTTGAAATGAATTGTAGGGTCAATTGGCTTGTGGGTTTCGTATGATRCTTGGTTACAAAAGATAATTCATGACTCAATATTTACTTTGAACTTCATCCAATTACTTTTTGGATAAGTTTGCTCRGAAAATCAAAATCTTAAAGGAATTCTTAGAAGGGAAACCATGAACTTAGTAATGTTTGAAGAGTTTTACACCATCCGATGGTGGCTATATATATGAGCATAAATCTGTAATCCTGAAGGCAACAAGGGAAAACCTTCAAATCAATTTTAGCTTGACCTTATTGAAAAAGATAGAGAAGTCTCGGTCTTCTTGAAGGAGCCAAAATAGCCGTTGTTTTTGCAAGCCATACTTGTAAGTTTTCCATATTGATTTTCAAAATACGTATATGATGCATCTCTTTCTCTCTTCTTTAGTTTCTTAAATGGATTTTTATTTCCATAGAGAAATGCTTCATGATTTTAAAAACTTAAGGTGATGYCTAAGTGTCCTTTTTATGTATCATAGATATAATACTTATGCTGAATTAAGGATTTGATTTCTTCATGGAAGAAGTTCATGCAATCTTCCAAAGGAGATTTGAAGACTAACAGCCGAAGATCCATCCCTTCTACATTCGAGAATAAGAATGATCAAACAATCACCATCACTTCATGTATTCTTGAGTTCATGTAAAGCTCCTTTCCCCACCCAACCTAAAATCAAGATCACATAGAGAGAGAGTTAGCTAGCATATAACTATAAGTTTTGGATCACCATAAAGGCCTTTCTTCATGCCTAAATGCACAGAGATCCTAGAATGCCGATAAATCATCTTGGTTCTTCAGAAAATCAATAGCAGAATGGACATGCTCATTTGGCATTTTGAGATGTTACTAAAATAACCTTTAACGAAAGTCACGGTTGCGTTCTTTTGCAGAGATCAAGGGAAACATAGCTTTCTTCTGCTTTAAGGCACATCTCCATATATGTGTTGTTATGACCTTTACTTGGGTATGAGGAATTCTCGCACTTACTATATTTCACCAGTATTAGTTTTGTTATTTAGAGTTTTAAYTTGATGCATTGTTAGTTTTAGTACAACTGTTGGCATTGCCTCCTTGCTTTTAGCTTCACTGCTTGATTGGCCAATGCGAGTTGGTTGCTTATTGTACTGATTGTACTCAAAAGGCCTAGAGATGGTCGCTAGCTCGAAAAACCTTTTTGATCAAAGAAGGCAAAACTTCTAATTTTTTTTTTTCGGTGCAATTCTTGCCCAAGGTGAAATGTGCAAGTTGGTGACCATGTGAAAATTTCAAACTAAGATTAATGCTTTGAATTTGGTGAGCTGCACCTAGAAGAATGGAAGTTCTTCAAGAGGAGTCGTTTTGTAGTCTATACAAGAAAAAGGTGATGGAACACTGTAGATGATGAGATATCAACCAGATTAGCTATGGTTGCATCAAACTCAGCTTCTTTGAGTTAGCACTGCACTCCATTTCTAGTCAATAGCCTATTAGAGCATAAAACTCGTTCTCTATGAAGTTGAGTGACACCAATATGCACCTTAGATTCCTTAGTATTATTAGCAACTGCCTCTCAGATGTGGCCCTTTGGGAGATGCCATTGATGGTGGTAAACCGAGCAATTCCAGGGTCCATATGGCCAGAACATGCTCTTTTCCTGCTTTCTTTTACTTTTTTTTTTTCCTTTATATACAATAACTTCAAATTTTTGGGTCTTTACACGTACACTTTGACAAAATTTCTTTGAAGATTATGCAACTATGAATTAGATTGGAGCAAAGAACTTGGAGCAGCAACAAAGGCTTCGATTGGAATCTACTTGGAGTAGTAAAGCTTCAATTTTAAGCATTTGAGTAAGAAAATCGATTCTCAGCCTATACTAACAACTTGGAGCAGAAAAGACTTCAATTTCAAGCCATGATTGGATCCACCTATGGGGATCGAGGAGGAGCATTGATTTGAATCCTCRGCCGCATTCACCTACTTGGAGCAGAGGGGCTTCGCTTTCAAACCACGACCATGTCCACCTATTTTGAGCATTTCAAGCCATAGCTACCTACTTGGAGCAACAAGGGATTTCAATTTCAAGTCACGACTAATTCACCTTCTTTGAGCAAGGAGGCGCTTTGATTTAACGCCATGGCCTCCTACTTGRAGTAAGGAGGGTCTCCGATTTCAAGTCATGGTCACCTCCACCTACTTTAAGCATGGAGGGGCTTCAGTCTCAAGTCATAGCCACCTATTTGGACCAAGGAGTGGCTTTGATTTTAAGCCATGACGGCCTTCTAGGGGTGCTTACTTAGGTGAGGAGAGGCTTCAATTTCAAGCCTCAGACCACCTACAAAAGTAAGGAGAGGCTTCGATTTCAAGCCTTGAAGCATCCACTTTGCAAGGATAGGCTTCAATTTCATTCCATCGCTGTAAAGAACATCGATTTTGAAGGTTGCGGCTCTCAAYCTTGGATTTCTTTGAGGTCCCAATTTACTCAAAGAGGAGGATCTCAAGTTCAGACCATCGTTGCAAAGGACTTCAACTTTGAATTATCTATTAAACAATTGAGTTTTCCATAACATTCAAAGAAAATGTCATTTCTTTTTCTAAAAATATGACTGAACTTTACTTTTTAAGTTGTCTATGTATCCAAAATGGGAATCGAGTCAAACGTAATTCAATTTTACATAATTTGAATTTACAGTTTAAGCTCATGCAATTGAAGAGAATTTAGAAATTTATTAAATTTAACTAGTTTTAGCTCTTATAAAGGAGTAACGTGCAATTTATAATTGTGTACTAAGGAGTATTTTGAATTTTTTGGTGAGGTGTTTTGACAGTTTTAACTCTTATCAAGGAGTAATGGTGTAGTTTTAGGCTCGTGCACTAAGGAGCATTTGCATTCACTGTGGTTGACTATTTAGCTTCAAATTCTAAGAAATTGTTGCCCTCACTTTGAAATTCGAACATATTCTCATATTTGTGTGGGGACATGACATGAATTCCTCGATATTGATATGTACGAATACTTATTTCCGTATCATATGCACAGGTAGCTAATTCTTCGAAAGTTTTTAATTGAATGCCTTCGGATATATTGGAAGACCCCATTGCTTGCTTTGGATACACATCCTAGTCAAAGAAGTCTCACAACGATGGTCTATACAATTTAGACTCAAATTCCTCTATCGATTGAAAATTCAAGGACATGTTCATCCTTTTGCCAAATTCGACTTAATTYAAACTTGCTAACAGTTCTTCGAATGCTATAAAAGCAATTTAGAAACTCTTGCGCGATTTAACTCCAACTATCAATTGACCAAGAGTGAAATCCRTTTATCAATCAAAAGCATTACTTTTAAGAGATCTAACAAATTGCTTGACAAATAAATTGCTTTGAGTACTTGCATTGTTATATGTTTCCAATAAAATTTCCATCAAAATGTTGAAGTTTGCGAGGTTGATAACTGATTGACATTTGTAAGATTATATATCATTTCGATATATAGTTCAACATACCTAGAAGAAGATTTTGTGCTTCTATCGTACTTTTCCTCAATTGTCTTTATGATAATGTACATCACCAGAAATGACTTTTTCAACATCTTTAACGCTCTCATTGTGAGTTTTGTCCTTTTGTCGTGAGTTTTGCTGGAAAAAATGGCTTCTCTAGTTCGATCTCACCCACATACCATAAGTTACAGTCACTTGGCCATACTACCCTACTATTACTTCAGTATAAGACATTCACATGCCTCAAACGGAGTTTGAGATTCACCTGCACCAGTTGGGTGGATGGAAAGTAATGAAAGGATTGAGTTGAGATGTGTTTTAAAATGTAGGCCCTTGATTGAGAACAATTAAACTTAAGACCCTAAATTGAAATTTTATGTAATAGTCACCCTAATCAAAACTAAGTGATTAAAAGTCCTAGAGCTTTCCAAAAAAAGTTGGGGGSGGGGGGGTGGGGAAGAGATAAAATAAAATAAAGGTTTTACGTTGTACATCAGATAATCTTACATTTGTATTCCGATTCTATGATCTTTCTTTTTTGTCATTCAGAGAAAGAAATTGAAATTTAAAATGTGTTCACACGTCAATTCTGCTTCCAGCAAATTGAAATTTTTAATTTATTTAAAATTATAATTATTAGAATTCCAATTTATAGAACTAAACGCAACATGTATTTCATTAGATGTACGGAATTGAGGAATTTGGAATTGCATATAAATTTTGTCAGTCTTAGAACCCAAAAGAAAATAAAAGAAAATCTTTTTAAACGAAATGGAAGCCTCCATTGTCAAAGAACCCAACACAACCTTAACTTTCTTTCCCACTATCAAGTAATAATGAGGCACTCCCCCAATCTACAATTAAATTATCCATATTTTTATTATGATATATTCCAAATAAATTTCTATCCAAAACTTCCATAACTAACATTTTTATCTAACACAGGTCTCTCTGCTAGCCTCTCTAGTTGATAACGATGACCTATTTATGATCAAATATTGCTCTTCTAAATTTTTGTGATGAGTGAACAATTGGTAAGAGAAAGTATAATCCATACCAAAGCAAGTAATTTACACCAAGAATTGATAAATGATTCCTATGCATTCAATTAGTGATCCATTCTTAGTTAGGATTCCGAACGCTATTTCAAACCAGGTCATGATCACCAGATCTTAGAAACTCTAATCAAGCTTAATTTCTCGGTATCAAATACTACCTTAGGTGCGTCCAAGCTTTCTGAGCAGCCATTTCTTTCTTAGGGTGGCATCCAATGCCAAGAATGTCTTTGTCTTCTTCTCATCCTCCAAGAGATCGCAACCATCCAACAAAATTTCATCATCAATGTCTGGTATAGCTTGAAGGACATCAATTGCACTCTCTATCAAGGAATAGTTTGCCCCTCTCTTGTTCAAAAACTTTGTTACTAAACCTGTTGTATTAGTAAAAGCCTTTTGTTTATGTAACCTGTCAGTTTTTTGCACTTTGCTAGGACGTTCAGAGGCTGATGTTGATGTTAGCTGCTTTTTGGCTTCATCATTTTTCTCAATATCTGGTACCAGCATTTGAAGACCTCCAGTAACCTCATTAATTCTAATATCTAGAAAATTTTGYTCAAAATCCATCCCAAAATCTTCAGAGATAAATTTTCCATCCACTAATGCAGTAGCTCCAAATACCATGCACATATCACTGTAGCAACCTAAGACTTTATCTCTGTATAAATGTGCATATGGGTGCTCCTGCAAGAAATTGGGAATATGAGTCAACTTCAGAATATATACACCTGGATGCAGAAAGGCAGTGTATCTTTCTTCAGAATGGAGTTATACCTTTACATAGGCTTCCCATAAATCATCACTGGCAGTAATCATTTGTCGAGTTTCATCCCATGCAAATCCATCATGATTCAGAAGAGCACTGATTTCAGTGTACTGTTTCATCAAGCTTTGGTACTGGTTTTCTAGTACATGCTTTTCATAATTCACTCCAAATTTTTTGTTGAATGATGTAATCATGTGAGCCCAATCTTGCTCATCAAATGTATCATCAGTTTTATTCCTGCTGTCCACCTGGGCTAGCAGATGGTCAATAAGATAGCGATCCATTAATGGTGGCCAATTAATGCCAGCATCTTCACTAACAGGGCATTTATCATTCTCTGAGTCACCTGAAAATCAAAGAGCAGTAAAACACATTTGAAAACATTTCTAGCAGCAAGGAATAGCATGTTTTCTGTTTCTTGTTCAACTTTTATAGTCCCAAACTTGATGCTAAAACCTAAAGCTTTCTGGTATAGTTTCACTAGAATGAACACCTGTAGATCCTATAGAATTTATAAATCCACGGGTAGTTCCCCTATACTCTTTTGACAGGAAAAGAAATCTACTCTGAGATTTCAATTCAATATTTTCATGCTAAAATGCAAGCACACAATATGTTGCATTCTTTCACTTGATTACTTTCCAGAAAAAGGAACCCTATATTTCTACATGTACAGAGCCATCATTATTCCTACAATGATCAGTGTAACTACCAGGTCTGATAAATATAAGAATAAGCTGCCATTAGAGAAGAGAGAAACAAAAGGAAGTACTGAAAAGAAGCCAAAAGTTCAGAAAGAAATAGGAACAATCATTGTTCCTACAATCATCAGTGCAGCTACCAGGTCTGACACATAAAAGAATAAGCTGCCATTACAGAAGAGAGAAACAAAGGAAGTACTGAAAAAGCCACAAGTTAAAAAAAGAAACAGGAATGAAATCCATTAGAAATTGATTGCCCTTAGCATGCGGTTTGGGTGGGTCTCACCAATATTGAGAAATTTTGACATGATTAGGGAATTACGGGATCCCAATTCGATATTAGAAGTATACCGATTGTTCCCCAATAACCGAATACTTTTCTCTGTAAATACTGAATACTTCCTTGCATCCATAAATCTATTTTCTTCCCTATGAGTTCTTACTGTTCATATATTATGATGGGAATATACCACACCAATGGTTATGTATTGATGATGAGATCCCACTGATACGGAGACAAGCAACTGTGAAGGGGATATCATGTCGCCTTCATTTCTGGGAAAATAAGAAATAAGGACTCAAGAAAAACAAACACCTAAAATTTAAAAGACAAGGATAAAGAAAAGGGCAGTAGGAAGTAACAGCTTTAACACTAATATAGACACTCCTAGGGGATAGAAAGAGGAGAATTTTACAACATTGGAAACCGTCTGATCAAAATCACGAACTCAATATTTCCTTTTCATCATTTTCCCTCAGTACAGATATTCATTCCTACTTGCTAAGACACATAAKTATGGAACTTCTTGGAAAGCTTCAACCTAAACTAGTTTAGGTCAACCATCCTTGGAAAGGAAGCTGTTTAGACAGCTAACTTGACTAATTTGCTGCAGAAGAGCTGTTTCCTTTCACAGGTAARCGATTATTACAAGGTCATCCTCATCAAATTAAAGCAATTAAAACAATTTAATTTCAAGTCAGTATGTGATAACCAGATGTGCAGGACAACATGCCATTATTTATTCGTGCTGAAGCTCGTGCGAGGCTAAATAATGTTATTTCATGACCTTGAATTTTGTTACTTCATGAATTTACCATAAAGGAGACAGTCATTCTTTTCTGACACATCTAACAGCTAAGACGCTACATGTCACAATGTGAGAGAATCATACCTATTAGGCTAGAAGCTTCAACATCAGGACCCATTTTGTGATCTAAACGGTTGTATATGTCACCAAAMTTATCTTGCCCATAAATAACCCATAATTTGCAGTAACTAGGCACTGTTTTAACTCTGTAAGATCTAACATCAGGATGCTCCTGCATAAGTTACACTTGAGAAATACAAAGTCGTGCAAATTAATTAAAATCCACAGGTAAAAGGTGCCACTCACTTTAATGTAAGCATCCCACACATGATCTTCAGCAGTAACCATTTCTCGTCCTTCATCCCATGAAAAGCCATTATGCTCCAGGAGGACTTTCACATCATTGTACTGCTTCCTAAAATGCTTGAATCGATTTTTGAGAACATCTTTATCATGTTGAGATTTGAAGTTTGCATTGAATGAAGTAACAATATCACTCCAAGCTTGGCTAATGAATGTCTGTCCAATTCTGTTTCCTTTATGCACTTGGTCGAGCAATAGGTCAATCAGATGTCGGTCCATTGGTAGAGTCCAATATGTCCTTGACCGTTCACTACCTAAAAATACAATATTCTCTGAGTAGGACAAAGTTTCTGCATTCAGTTATTAGAGTTTGGACAGAGTATAACAGTACAAGTACATCAACAATTTCAAAGTACCACCTCCAATCAGAATCTTAAGGGAAATTGTAAGCTATTCTCACATTTAATTCATTAGACAGGGGCACGAATATGAAATGGTTTTAAATATGATCATGAAAGCAAGGTTTTCTTGACTGAAACTTTACCAGTTTTTGTTCCTTTAGCTTTAGGTTTAGACTCTTTATTCTGTAGTATACTGCTTTGAGTTCCACGGCCTGTAGCATCTCCAAATATCAATACCAGATCCTTGTAATTTGGCAAACTTTTTGTTCTATACAATCGAGCATGTGGGTGTACCTATATGACGGAAGCACCATTTTAGCTATGAATTGAGACACAATTGTGTTAATGAACATATAACATACCTTGATGTAAGCATCCCAAACATCATCATCAGCAATCACCTTTTGCTGTTTCTCATCCCAAGAAAAACCATCTTGTCTAAGCAGAACTGTTAGATCACTGTAATACTTCCACAACTTTTTGTACCGGTGCCGTAGAACTCTTTTGCTATGTTGAGGACCAAATTTTGCATTGAACAAAGTAAGAATATCTGTCCAGGCTTGTTTGCTGAATGTATTTTCGTACTTATTTCCTCCCTTTTGTTGGATCAACAATAGTTCAATAAAATATTGATCCATATCTGTTGTCCACTCCGTCCTAGAATGCTCAGTGCTTGAAGCAGCCAAGCTACCAGTTCCATCTCCTGCAATTAAATTATTAAATTTGGGTTGATTGCCAAGTATGGAGATATTTTTCTCCAAAATAATACCATTCTTGAAAAATCATGAAGGATATAACCTCTGCATTTCAAAGCATGCGTAGGCTCGTACCATGTTTCAGAATCCCAAAGTTTTTCATGGATTTGGCAGATAGCTTTTTTCCCCCCTTCTTAAGCCCTTTCTTGGAAGTACTGTTACTTTGAAATTGAACAAGGTTACAACAGAAATGATATGCATAGGCTCATACCATGTTTCGGAATCCCAAAGCTTTTCATGGATTTGGCAGATAGCTTTTCCCCCCCTACTTATGCCCTTTCTAGGAAGTACTATTACTTTGAAATTGGACAAGGTTAAAACAGAAACGATTAAATTCTTATATATAATATCAGAAATCAGTAATTAAGGTTAAAAGTCAATAGTCTACAGCTGTTTTTATACTCGTAATTCCTAGTTAGGCTGTTATAGTTTGAAGGGATACTCTAGTGTATAGAGTGCTTCCTTTATCGTCTTTTGACTTTGCATATTTTGTTCCATTATTACCATTACACAAAGTAAACATGCACTTAACAAATATATTTAAAAAGAAAAGTAGTTCATGTTAATAGATAGATAATGAATTTTCTCACATTGTGAAGAAATATAAATTGAAATCTTAAATGAGGTCTAAATTATTGCTTCTATAAACAAATAATAATTGTATTTTTCCACGAGAATCACCATGAAGAATGCCTGATAATATGGTATGAATCCATATCTTTTAGACTACTCCTATAGTTCAAATTCCTCCTTAAAACTAAAACATACACACATTTGCCTCCAAAAACCAAGTTAACGAATATGTCATCAAGCAAGATATGAAAATCTCTCAACTTGTTTCCCTAGTCTTTAACCCGGAATATGAACGCATCAAAAACATAGAAGCGCAGACAAAATTAAGCTTTGTGCCACTTATCCCACGATGGAGGACTATTGTCCATATTCTCACAAAGCAACCATGGTTTAGCACTTAAAGAATGCATATGATATGTCCCAAAAGTTATAAACATTGGGGAAAAATTCAGTTATCTAAATAAGGGAAACCTTGTGTATACAACTGTATTAGCTAGGAGATTTTGTATTAATTAGGTTATTGTAATCCCTGATTCTAAGGAATTACTTTTAGGTCAAACTTCTAGGAGTTCGTTTCCTAATTTAGGTTCTCTGAAGTGTATATATATCAGTGTAACTTAATTATTTCAGTATAATCAATATAACAATTCCACCTAATTTCTGACATGGTATCAGAACTTTAGGCTCAATTCTGGGAATTGTATTTCTGGTCTTGCAAATTCTAGATAGCCTATAGTTAACTCCAACCACACCTATCACCCCTCAAGACCGAAAACAAAAAATATTTAATCATATCAGAAACCACTGAAACCAGTAAAACTGTGGCTACCTTGGAGGGCTCTTTGATTGAAGGCAGCAACTCGACTCCAACAGGAGGATTTGCAGAACATCTAGGCAGCATACAGGTTGAATAGGAAAAATCATCTGATGTGGTCTCAGTAATTCGCACGTTCTTGAAGGGAAAAGGCAAACTATGGTGATGTACTGGTTATGGAATGAAGAGGACTCAATGGTGATGTCCTGGTTATGGAATTCCATGGTGCCAGAAATAAGTGATACATGCATGTTCTTAACACAACCAAAGAAATATGGGAAGCTGTGAGACAAACTTACTCTAAAGTCCAAATGTTGCACAAGTCTATGAAATCAAGACCGAGATCTCATCTACCAAACAGGGAAGTCGGTTCAACCACAGAGTATTCCCATTTGTTGCAGAGCTTATGGCAAGAGACAGATCATTGCCAGTGGATGCAGCCTCCTTAAAAGGTTTGTCAAGAAAGACTGAATTTATGATTTTCTTGTGTGGCTGAATATTGAATTTGATGTAGTTCCAAATACTTGGAAAGAAAGATTTGCAATYGTTAAATGAAGCAACTGTGCTTGTTTGTGCTGAGGAAGGAACAAGAATATTGAATTTGTTGAAGAGTCAAAATATTTGAAAAATAAGATATACCATCCTTAAGTGAAGCAACTGCGCTTGTTCGCGCTGAGGAAGGAAGGAGAAGAGTTATGATTGAAAATAGCCAGTCAACAGGGCTTCCTTGGTTAGAAAAGCTATGAATGAAAGCTATGAATGTGAGAAAATTCGGCTCGGACCAACCACCTAAAGAAGACAATAAGCAGGCAAATTCTACAAGGTTGCTTAATAAAGATTCCTTATGGTGCACATACTGCAGAAAGTCCTGAAACACTAGGGAAAGACGTTGGAAACTTCACAGCAAAACACAAACAATAAACTAAAATAGGACAGCAAAAGGTGGACAACAAAAGGGAAAAGGGCAAGGATAGACACCAAGTGTACAACAAACTGGAGAAGGCAATTCTCAAAAATCACCTATTGGGTCACTAGAGAAGAAATTGCGAGACTGAAGAATCTGCTGGGAACATTGGAGAAACCATCTTCAACAGGTACTTGCATTTTAGCATTCTCAGGTATATCTTCCTCTCATGCTTCTAAAGCCCCAGTTACAACCAACAAGCTCCTCGGTCATTGACTCAGGAGCTACAGATCATATGACCCCTTCTTCACAAAAATCTGTCTCATATAAGCCTTGCCCAAGCAATAGGAAGATAATTACTGCAGATGGTTATGTGACAACAGTGGCTAGCCAGGAAGATGTTTCTATAAGCAAAAACCTCAAACTTAGAATGTCCTTCATGTACCAAAATTGTTTACCAACCTTTTCTCAATTAAAATCCTAAGCAAAGATCCTAATTGCAGTGTGATGTTTTATCCCTCTCGTTGTGTATTTCAGGAACAGGGTACAAGGATGATTGGACATGCTAGAGAAAGGAATGGTCTCTACTATCTTGAAGATCCAGTAGTCAACTTATGTGGACTTCGAATGAAGGGTGACCAAGACGAAGGTTTTGAAGCCAAATCTTGTCTTTATTGGATTTAAAAGATACTGAAAGAAATGATAAAATTTTCAATGTGATGTCTTTGAACTCAAAAAGCACAAACATGCTTCTTTTCCAATAAGCAATAACAGAACATATGTTCCATTTACTCTTACTCATAGTGACATTTGGGGACTGTTCACTGTTTCAAACATTTCTGGTGCTCAATGGTTTGTTTCCTTGTTGATGATTGTACCAGCATGTCTTGGATCTTCCCTATGAAAAATCTGATGTGAGCTCCATCTTCCTGTATTTTGCAACATGGTCGACATAATTTGGCATTGAAATACAAAGGTTTCAGTCTGATAATGCTACAGACTATTTCAATCAGCTTCTCTCACCATATTTCAGGAAAGTCATAATACACGAATCCTCTAGTGTTATAGCACACCCCAACAAAATGGTGTGTTTGAACAAGAGAATGATCATTCTAGCTATCAGAATTGCACTCTTGTTTCAAAAAGATGCACCTAAGTAATATTGGGGGGAAGCTGTCGTAATTGCTGCTCATATGTAAACAGATTGCTTACAAAGGTTCTCGATTTTCAAAGCCCTATGCAAATTTAAAAGAAGTTCTTTCCTAATTCCAATGCTTCAAGTAATCTCATTCCCAGATATTTGGTTGTTTTGCTTTTGTCCATGTCTATGCTCAAAGCAGGAGGAAACTTGATCCGCGGGCTATCAAATGCRTCTGTCTCAGCTATTCTTCCACTCAGAAGGGATCCAGATGCTACCATCCTCCCACAAGGAAATCCTATGTGTCAGCTGATGTCACTTTTGCAGAAGATAATTACTTTACCCGTCCTTATCTTCAGAGGGATCTCATTCACAGAAGATAAGGACAAGGATTTTTTTCTCCTTGATTTTCCATTGTCTTCCTCAGTTCCGATCTGTTGCTCAACCAAATACTCAGTCCATTACTATTGACCTGTTTGAGCTAAACGGTTAGCCAGAAACCAATACAGCCTGAGTCAGAAATTCAACCCGAATCCAAGCTGCCTGAGACTGAGCTTCACATACCCAAGTAACAAGAAATAACAAGAAATAACGAAGGAAAACCCAATTCAAGACACTACTTGTCCACCATTGGTTTTCTAAAGAAGGAAGGCATTAGTTCCTCAGTCCATGCAAGTTCAATCACCCAAATCAACCCCTGCTCTTGGACTTAACGAGGTAATTACTGAACCCATTTCTAGTAAAGATTCTGCACTGAAGATGTTGATTATGTTCTTCCCAGTGCTATAAGAAAAGGAACTAGAGCATGCACAAAACAACCCATGTACTTATTCATGTCATACAAGAGTCTATCCCAAAATCATAAAACCTTTCTCACTAGCCCAAACAACATCTCCATTCCCAAAACCATATGCAAAGCATTAGGTGATGAGAATTGGAAGAATGCCATGAAGGTCAAAATGGAAGCATTTGAGAAGAACAAGACATTGGACTTCGTGAAATTGCCAAAAGGCAAGAAGTCGGTAGGATTTAGATGGTTCGTTAGAGAAGCTCAAAGCAAGACTTGTTGCTAAAGGCTATACTCAAACCTTGGAATAGCTGATCTCGGAACATTTGCTCCTATTGCAAAGATGAACACTGTGAGAGTGTTGTTGTTATTGGCTGCTAATCAGTTGGAAATTACAGCAATTTGGCATCAAGAATGCCTTTTTATATGGTGATCTAGAGGAGGAAATTCATATGGGTGTTCCACTTGGGTTTGGTCCGAATACAGGATATGTTCTGCGTAGGATAAAGAAGGCATTATATGGATTAAAACAGTCTCCAAGAGCTTGGTTTGGAAGGTTTGCCAAGGTAATGCTCAATTTAGGTTATAAACAGAACCAAGGTGATCACACCTTGTTTGTAAAGCACTCAGCATCAAGGGGAGTGACAATATTGTTAATCTATGTAAATGAGATTATAGTGATCGGCGATGATTTTGAAGGAATAGAGAATTTCAAGAAGTGCCTAGCTAAAGAATTTGAATCGAAGAGCTCGGTAAGTTAAAGTATTTTCTCGACATTGAGGTAGCATGTTCTCGGGAAGGGATCTTCATATTTCAAGCACAAATACATCACTGACTTGTTGATGGAGACKCAAGTTAGGATGCAAAACAGCAGATACGCCTATAGAGTTCAATGACGGGCTTGTAGATGCTCTAGAAGATACAGCAGTAGATAAAGGCTTCTAACCAAAACTTGTGGAAACACTTATCTGCCGGTCACACACTAGACCAGACATAGCCTATGCAGTCAGTGTCATCTGTYGGTTCATGCATAACCATAAAGAATCGCATCTTAGGGCTGTGTATTGAATCGTATAATACTTGAAAGGCACACCRGGCAAAGGAATTCTATTCAAGAAAGCGGAAAAAGCTAACTCTCAGGCTTACACTGATGCAGATACATTTGTTGGTAGAAGATCAACCTTGGGGAATTGCACTCTGCCGGGAGGCAACCTTGTAACTTGGAGTAAAAAACATAATGCTGTGGCAAGATACAGTGCAGAAGCTGAGTTTAGAGCACTGACACTTGATATCTGCGAGTTATTATGGCTGAAAATTATCTTAGAAGATATAAGAGTCAAGTGGKATGGACCAAATGAAGCTTTATTGCGACAATAAATCAGCTATTAATATTGCAAGAATCCAGTTCAACATGACAGTACGAAGCACATTGAAGTAGACACGCACTTTATAAAGGAGAAGCTTGACAATGGCCTGATTTGCACTCCATTTATTTCCACTCGTGACCAACTGGAGAAATACTCACCAACGTATTGTCTCGAAAGCCTTTTTAGAGAGTAAGCAAGCTTGGAATGGATGATATCCATTCACCAGCTTGAGAGGGACTGTGGGGAAAATTCAGTTATCTAAATAGGGAAACCATATGTAAACAGCTGTAATTAGTTAGGTATTAATTAGGTTATTGTAACCCCTGATTCTAGGGAATTAGTTTTGGGACAATATTTCTAGTATTTAGTTCCCTAATTTAGATTCTCTGAAGTGTATATATATCAGGATAACTTCATTATTTTAATATAACAATTCCACCCAATTCATGACAAGCATGGACCCTGCTGACCTGAGAGTGTTAGAGCTTTGGTTTAAAATGTAAAGATTCAACACTTTGTCATGTCTCTCACAGAAACAGATACCTGATTTTTCACCTAGAGTACATGACATTTCATCCCCTGTGCAAGTAGAGGATATATATCTATAAAAATTTTAACTGATTCAGCAAAAGTAAAATTTGAAATTCTTCAACAGGTGATCAATAAAAAGCTTAGTAAATCATATGTTACTTTCAACTTCTGCATGCTTCTAATTATGCATTGATCAAAAAGAAGATGATGACCAGCCCTTCAAACTAAACACAATCAGTGGAAATTATGAACAGAAATGATCTAACTCTAGCACAGAATGAGAAAAGGAACAAACCAACTCTAGCACAGAATGAGAAAAGGAACAAACCAAAAATCATTCCATGAGCTTCATCCTCAATATCAATATCATGACTTGAACGACTGTACCTTCCATYAGCCACTGTATATCCATATATCAAGCACAAGTCACTAAAATTAAGCAGTGCTTTATTCTTGTAAGCCCGAACCTCAGGGTGAACCTGCATATTTTAGTTGCTAATTAGCAGCAATGGTCAGATCAATTTAGACCACAAAATATAATTACTGCACCTTTATATATGCATCCCACACAAAATCATCAGCTACCACCATCTGTTGAGTTTCATCCCAAGAAAAGCCAGTGTGACTAAGAAGATTCTTGATATCATTGAATTGCTTCCACAAGTTTGTATAGCGGCTCTTAAGGACATCTTTGTCATATTGAGAACCAAATTTTGCGTTGAACACAACCAGCATATCTATCCATGCTTGTTTGTTGAAAGTATGTCCGACTCTATTCCCTCTATGCAAATGCTCAAGCATGAGATCAATAAAAWATCGTTCCATTGCTGGCATCCAGTATGTCCTCGAACAGTGACTGCTTACAAGGTTTTCACTGCCCATTGTTTCCTTGTAAACACAAAAAACACATTACGTGATAAAAAAAAAAAAAAAATTAATCAGACAAGTCAGCTAAAGACGATTAAAACCTAACTTGTGATCATTCA
Organism: Rhazya stricta; assembly: GCA_001752375.1. NCBI lineage: Eukaryota > Viridiplantae > Streptophyta > Magnoliopsida > Gentianales > Apocynaceae > Rhazya > Rhazya stricta. The sequence continues at coordinate 970,072 of MEJB01000026.1, read as the reverse complement.
GAAATTCTTACTCATAATACCTAAATCAACATAGTATGACAACTGCATAATTATTAATTGCCGGGTAGGAACGCCCCAAAAAAAAAAAAAAAATCATTTGACATGTTTTTTTAACAGTAATATGCGATTAATCAACAAATTAACAACTTATATGGGTTGATTGCTTACGAAATGTCTAGATGATAAATAAACTATTATAAATAATTCAAATAAAATAATATAAAAGGGCACCACAAAAGCAATAGCACATTGACTTTCCGTTGCTCATGTTGTCATTGCTACAACCAGTATTACTTACCATAAATAACTATACAATTGTCATCATTATAACCGTTATTGTTCCTACAAGGAGATGACACCAGAGCAGAAAACCATTAGAAATGAACAGCGTCAAAGCAGGAGAATATCAAATTATACTGTTTTCAAGGAATTCTCCTAATTGTTCAGACGCCATTACTGCACTGGATTGCCACTATTGTTTGCAATGCAATGTAATGCGTTTTCAATTAGATTAAGAACTATACTGACCTTAATCATCCTAACAACAGAWATAGGTTAAACCCAGAAGAAAAGGACAAGAAAATTCTTCTTTTTCAGGAAAAGAAATAATAGTAATCAAGCTTTCAGTAAATATTGGATATTAAATTTAACTCTTTCAAAAGTGAAACGTTCATTCATTTCAATTAACATTTCAACATTCTAACCTAGAAATAAAGCTTAAAAGAAGTTTTCATAGGATAATCTCACAAGGAATCCAATACATTAGGCTTTAAACCTGCTCTGGCTTTATCATGTTTCGTCATATCTACAGAAATACATTAAACCCAGAGGATAAAAAAAACTAGAACAGAAGAATTAGAATTCGAATATTTATGAATTTGAATTCAACTCCTTCAGTATTGAATTAGGCTTCATTTATATGACCTAGAAACCTCAGACTATCTGAGCCCAGTATCTTCAACCAACAAAGGGTGATTAACACAATTTTAATTTGTTTAAATTTGCTTTCTTATTGCAAATCCCAATTAACATGCAAGTAAAGTTAGATGAAGAGATTAAAGAGTTTTATAGTCTGAAAAGAAAGGAAAAGGAGAGGCTTTTTCAATTTTTACCTGTTTGGTTTGGCGCTTTTGCAGAAATAGGGAACGATTGGTGAAGAAGAAACCCCTACTCCCGGATAAGGTGAATAGTTAAGAGCTGTTTGGACACAGATGCAGAGCGTCCCTTAGAGAGGAAATTTATCTTTCATTTGGAAAAATATTTTTGTGATTATTTTCTTAAAATATTTTATATTTTAATTTTCTTTTCTTCCAATGTAATTAATGATTTTATCAGTGTGATTAGTAAATAGATGCAAAGTATATTATGAAATTTGAAGTAATAGCAATTAATTAGAACCTATATATAACATATTTTTGTTGAACCGMTAATCTATATTTAATTTATTTATTATTATTATTATATTAAATATCATAATCCATGAGAATTATTTTACTTAAATACAGTCAATAATAACATTATTTTAAATATAAAAAATCATACAAAATAAAATAATAAAAATTTAAAAATAAAATAGAGGACTATAATTCACGTATCTGATTTAAATGTCTTTTTGTACAATTGGCTTCAATTTGAATTTTGAGATTTCATATTAAATTATTTAGGCTACATTTAGGATTGCTTTTTCCAATCCAAAAAACTACTTTGGAGCAAAGAATTGTTGTCAATGTATTCTGTAAAACCTCAGCTACTATAAGGAAAGGCTGTCTAACGTGTTTGGTAACCCTCAACTGCTTTGCGAGAAAATGGTTTTAGCTACTTTCAGGAAAGGTAGAAAATGAAGCTTTCCCTGAAAGCCGTCGTGGCTACTTTTCCTGACAGGACTTTTTTTTATAGYACTTTCCCTCACAACAACCCCAAACTGGCCCTTAGAATATGAAAGGTTACATAAGAATGATAAAAGATCGTTTAATAATACTTCGTGATATGTCTGTACACATTTATAATAAAAATAAATAAAAGGAAAAGGATTCTCCATGGAGAACCATATACAATTAATATGTAGAAATCATATAGTTCTCCAAGTGTACACAAAATGTCATATTAGAATTCTAAAATAACTTGAAATCAGTAAAAGATAACGTAATTTTAAAAATAATTATCAAATCTAAATACATATGGATTGGATAACGTAATTTTAAAAATAATTATAAAATCTAAAYATTTATGGATTGGACCTAGAGTAACTCAGTAACCCAAGAAATTAAAATTTATAACAAATATGGTTAGATTGTACCATTTCAATGACAAGATATGTTTTTTATTTTTCTACAAACTATTTCCTTCATGTTCAATTTCTTGACCATTTTACCAACTTGACTAAGACCTGAGGAAAATACCATGAATATAAACATTCACAATAACAAAACTAAGTTTAATACAATCATAACAAAATAATCATAATAAATAAAAAATTAAAATTACAATTAGTTCAAATAACATTATATCTAAATCTCTAATTCACATGTAATTTTTTGGCATCATATTATATTGCTACAAGAATCATTTATGTTCAATAAATATTATTTTATATATATTTAAATTATTTTTTGGTAGAATTTATAAAGTAATACAATAACATATGATACATGAAACGTGCAATGCACGTTATCTCGTTGGTCGATAGATTTTACTATCTTAGACGTTTCATGAGCATTACACGTCTTCAAGCCTAAGTCTTGATTGTTTGCTTTGTTATATATGTGTAAATATTTTTTAAGTGCTTAAATTGATTGTCATCATGTGCTGCATTATGTGCATTTGTGTTATTCAAATTGTTCGTAGTAGGATAGTTATTTTTCTCAATGGTATACCTCCTATGGACGAAGCACAAGGGACTAACAGACGCAAGGTACAGTCCGTGAAAGGCCAGTGTGTTAAGAACGYTACATGGACATAGATCTGTCTGTAGGGCTCGATTAGGACAAAAGTTTGAGCTTTTAAAAGCTTTTTTGAACGATTCTTTTCATTCTATTTCTTCATCTCTCCGTCCTAAACCCTCTAAAAACCTCAACCCATTACTCATATGCTTCCAATTTCTTCTTAAATCATCAACCAACTCTCCTCTAATCCACTCTTCATCCTTAACGCTTTTCCATGGCAAAAACTAAGACACTCGCGGTTGGAGCTAGCTCTAGTAGACAAATGCAAACAAGGCACGGACGCACTTCTACTCCTCAAGTTGATGAAAACTTTCCTTTCATCAATCAAGACTCCAATTATCTATACAACCTCCTTGTAGGTACACCCAAAATCATCGCTCATGGTAGAAATATATTCATTAATGATTTTTGAGGCTTTCGTGGCAATTGAATGTTTTAGGAATCAAGGGTGGACCGAACTTATTTATCCTACCTTGTTTTTCCAATTTTATGCAAACGCCTCTTTCAATATTCACTCTCATCGCTTGATTGCCAAACTTAATGGTGTTGAGTATGTCATTACTTCAGAAATTCTTAATGCTGCATTGGGTGTTGCAAATGGTGGAGCTTGCTTTAGAGGCACTGACAATTCTTGGCCTATAGTTAATTTTGATCTTAGGCAATTTAGTGAGCTCTTCTTAGGCGGTAGGATGATTAGAAATAGCCAAGAAGCTATTACTTCTTATTTTCCTCATCCACATATAGTGTTATATGCCATAATCAATTTTGCATACTCACATTCAAAGGCCACAAGACTCAACTGACTTACAATAGCATTTTTATTGCCTACAATCTTGTCATTGATCAACAACTYAATCTAGGTGATATTATTTGGTTTGAGATAAAGCTAGCTAAGGAGAGAGGTTGTAGAAACCTTCCCTGTGGGCATATTCTTACTCTACTCTTCAGCTATTGTAACACCCTTAGATTAGAAGCTGTCCTAAGTCGAGAATATTACATCACTTCACTCGCAATTAATCAAACTATCCATTTAAAACTCAACAATACCCAAAAGAGTCTAAAAATGTGTTTTAACAAATCCTCACTATCCCAACATTTATTCAAAACAAAAATTGTGGAAACCTCAAGAATTTAAACCATTTTAAAAAAATAATTATCTTATTACATAAAATTGATTTGAAACATGTTCCTTGGGTATCATAGCTCGCCCACAAGCAACCTCCTCGCCCCATCTAGCTACACATCATCTGAAATACAAAATAAAAGAAAAGGAATGAGCTAAAAAGTTCAGTAAGGAAACCTCATGCATGAATGCATAAACATGTCCTACATGTCATGAAATTATAAAATTTCACCTTTAAGATGAAAAACTTTCCAAACATTCCCTTTTCGAAAACTCTTGACAAAACCTTTCCTTCAAAATTTACTTACAGTAAAACATTCCATTTCCTTTCATTCGTGAATTCACTAGAATGTAATGCCTAGCTATTAAGCTCTGCAGTGGGCCATCTTATTTGGAACCGATTCCATTCCTACCGGTAGAACTACAAAGCGGTTCAAATTTACATTTCTTTTCCTTCCATACTTTCACCTCCAAGGAGTTGAACATTACATTCTTCCCTTCTCTCTTGAATGGTACAGGTGCACCGATCCCCCACGCCTCATTTCTCACTCACATCTTTCGTGGCTAGGTTTACACCCTTTTTCGAAAACTTTAACATTTTCAAAAACTTTAACATTTTCCTTCAAAATTCCATTTCCTAAACCATTCACTTTCTAAATGTGTGAATGGCTCATGTCAGAAGTGATGTAGAACTCTAACTACATGTTCATGACATGAAATACATACAACCATATATAACATATCATTCGACAAACAGTAYAAGATATGAAATAGTATATAACATATTATTCGACATAAAAGTAATATAGGATATGAACGCGTGTAACATTCCACACAATTTAGATACCTCAATATACAATCCCATACATATTAGACCAACTAAAAGAGATCAATTACATTCATTCATAACGTTAATGAGATGTGAGACTTACCCGGAGTGCTTTACGTTAATGAGTTCCTACTTAAATCGTCATGTGTACTCCTTCAACCATTCTYAATGTAAGGCCTCAAAGTGACCTCATTGTGATTACAGAAAGAAAGTCTACTYAGTTCGATCGTCCAAACTTAGATATTATGTGTTTAATCCAAGAATGTCCTTATCAATTATAAATCCATATTTAGTTCTCATATTATCAAGTATCACGTTTTTAAGGTTACAATTCAACTCCTTAGCTTGGGTATAAACTTAATCTATGTTCTCCTACCAATTCACTTCAGGGCAAAATTATGTACAATTCATAAATTCCAATATCAACTGTTAACGTTCTCACCTTTAAGTTTGCAATATCCAAGTGTTGCAGGAGTGGTATTGGATTCCCGGACTTGCGCTCAAGCGGCACGCACGATAGCGTTTGGGCGCCTGGTGCTGCGAGGCGCCCGATGCCTGCTGGCACCTAGTGCTACTGGGCGCCTGGTGCGTGCTGGGAGCCTGGTGTTTGGCACGAGCACTGGGCACTACGGGGTGCTGCACCAGCTGCTACTTCTTGACGCATGACCAGAGCACCTGCCAGCGCTGGGCAATGCTGGACACTGTTGGGCACTGTACTGGTTGTTGCTTCTTGTCCACACAGTAACAGAACTCTGGTCCACAGTAAGTCACAATCTCGGCCGGAAACGGTGGATTCGCAGCAGCAATGTCTAGCGGCACGAGCGGCAAGGACAGARAGCAAAGTAACGGCCAATAGCAAGAGATTCTGGCTTCAGTTCGAAGGGAAAAAGTGTTGAGCAGAGGAGGAAAATGGCGATAGTAGATCTGGCGAATGGTATTGCGTAGATCCGGTCACGCAGAAGATAGCTTACTGGATCTAGAGGCGAACCACTTCGTCTTGAGCGGTTATGGATCTGGTAGACATGGATCCTTCTGGCCGAACGTCAGCGAGCCAGTTGAGCGGCACAAAGCGACGAYTCCAGACTGGTGCTGCGAACACACGAGCTACCGTAAGGAGAGACGACAATGTCTCCAGATCGAGGCTTCAGACTCAGTAGCGGCAGTAGATCGATGGTACGATGGGAATCGCTATAACCAAATCCTGTAAAGCTACCAYTGATCAGACCGCAGTCGGTTGCGGCATCGACAGAGGAACGCAGAGAAGAGAGAAGAAGGAGAAGGAAAAGCCATGACGAGTGGCGTCGGGTCAGGCAGAAGGAGGAGCGGATATATATTTTCTTTTTTTTAAAATTTTATATTTTGGGCCGTAACTCAAACCCTTCGGGCATCCCATCCAAATCTAACCCAAAATCCTTAAATTAAATATAATGGGCTTCCTTTCAATGAAAAGCCCAACTCCTGACTAAGAAATAAATAGGTTCACGAGTCGAGCCTTTAACCAACCAATGACTCTTATTCGACATGGACAATATTCCCATACTTATTAAACGTGCGATTTCAAAATATTAATCGCATATAAAATTTCCAACCTTAGTTGGCACACAATTTCACGTAAAATCACACAAGATTAATGTAACACCCCGAAATTTTTCTTTATTAAATTTGTTTGATTTTACGTGAAATTTGTGTGCCAACTAGGGTTGGATATTTTATATGATTAATATTTTTAAAACGCACATATTGTCCGTATCAAATAAGAGTTATCAGGGTTTGATATTTTATATGATTAATATTTTTAAAACGCACATATTGTCCGTATCAAATAAGAGTTACCATTGGCTAAAGGCTCGATTTGTGGGCTTATTTATTAATTAAGTCGGAAGTTGGGCTTTGGTCAAAAGGAAGCCTATTACGTTTAATTTATGGGTTTTGGATTAGATTTGGATAGGAAGGCCCGATGCGTTGAGTTGCGGCCCAAAATAATATTATATAAAAAATAAAAAGAGAAAATAAAATATATAAGAAAATAAAAAAAAGAAGAAGAAAAGAAAAGAAAAAAGAAAAACCCTAGAAACTATCTTCTTCTTCCTCCCACCGCCATCGCTGCCGTGCCGCTTCCCCTCTGCCTAACACGACAYTGCTCGTCGTGACCCTTTCCCAGCTTCTCCTTCTCTCTTCTCTTCGTTCCTCCATCGACGCCGCCACCGATCGTAGTCCGATCGGTGATACGTGCCATCGCTACCATCGCTACTCATCTGGAGACGTTGCTGTCTTTCTCGTAGTCGCAACGCCAGCCCGAAACAGTCGCCTGTGTGCCACTCAGACTCGCGGACGTTCAGCCAGAACAACCGCGCCTACCAGATCCGGTAAGTCACCTTCGTCCTCTCTGTGTAAGAGCGAGCGGACCTGTGCGACACCGTCACCAGGCCCGCCGTCGTTATTTTTCCTTCTCTGTAGGGCGACTGATCTGTGTGACACTGTCGCCAGATCTGTCGTCGCCCTCTCCTTATCTGTAGAAGAGCGACCGGACCTGGGCGACGCCGTCGCCAGGCCCACCATCATTATTCTTCTTTCTCTGTAGGAGCGACCGATCTGTGCCACGCTGTCGCCAGATCTGCCGCCGCTGTAAGAGCGACCAATCTCCTTAAAACTTAATATGCAATATTAGGAGAACTAAATGGCATTTATAAACTTATAAAGGACATTGTTGGATTAACCGCATAATGCTTAAGTTGAAACGATAGATCGATTGGAGAAGTCCACTTCCAAYTTAAGTAAGAACATGTTTACGTAAAGGACTCCGGTTAAGTATCCTCCCATTCATCAATATTATAAATGAATGACATTGAACGCTTTTAATTGCTTTAATATGTTTTGTATGAAATTCTATGTTGATGTGTGTAATTGTGAAGAATGTTGATTTGTTCGTATCTAGTAGTACCTTATGTTAAAAAATATGCTATTGTGTTTTTATATCCTGTGTTATTTGTTGAATGTTGCATTACATAAGGTTGTATACGTTTCATGTCATGAGCATGTAGTTAGAATTTCTACATCACATTTGGCATGAGCCGTTCACTCATTTAGAAAGTGAATGGTTAGAAAATGAAATTTTAAAGGAAAAAGTTYAAGTTTTGGAAATGTAAAGTTTTTGGAAAGGAGTGTAATACTAGCCACAAAAGGTGTGTGTGGGAAATGGGGCGTGGGAGACCGGCGCACCCGACCCTACCCTCTTGGAGGGTAGGTATGAAGTTAAAAGAATGAAATTTAACCGCTTTGCGGTTCCACTGGTAGGAATGGAATCRGGTTTCAAATAAGATGGCCCACTGCATAGCTATGTGGTTAGGCTTTACACTCTAGTRAGCTTGCGAATGAAAGGAAATGGAAAGTTTTACAGTAAGTGAATTTTGAAGGAAAGTTGTAAAGGAATTTTRAAAAGAGAATGYTTCGAAAAGTTTTTCATTTAAAAAGGCGAAACCTTAAAGTTTCATGATATGTAGGACATGTTCATGCATTCATGCATGAGGTTACTTACTGGGCTTTTTAGCTCATTCCTTTCCCACATGTTTCATTGCAGATGATATGTAACTAGATGGGGCGAGAGGGTCACTTGTGGGCGAGCTACGATACTCGAGAACTGATTTTCGAATTTATTTATGAAAGAAAATGAATATTTCTAAATGTTTTAAATTATTGAATTTTCTTTGTGATTTTTGTTTTTGAATAGTTTAGAAAGACTTCCGCTGTATTTCTCTTTTGAATAAAATATTAAGATAGTGAGGATTTATTAAAATGTTTTTTTGACTCCTTGGGTATTGTTGAATAAATGTCAAGTTTCAAATAAATAGTTGTTTATTTTTGAATGGAATGACGTAGCATTCTCAGCTTAGGACGGTTCCTAATCTGGGGGTGTTACAATTAATAAAGGAAAATTTTTGGGTATTACAATCTTAACCTTTCTCTAGACACTTTTCCTTCCTCACTTTCCACTAGAGCCTTCCGACGCACTAACTTGAGCAAGATGGGAGTTCTTCCTAATATTGCTCCACAATAGACTCGGATAATGAGGATGATGTTGAGAAGTGATGCCTATGGATGAAGATCTTTCTCCTGTCCACGAAGAAGATGAGCATCGCACCAAGTATGCAAATGATGAGTTGCCCTTCGACACATTGGTACATCACTTAGCCTACTTCACCACCACCATGAGGAATTGAAGACTTCCCCTAATGAGTCCATTTTTTCCATTAATGCACGTCTTGATGTTTTTGGCATGTAGCTTTCCTAGTTGCAAGAGCAGCTTCATGTCTTCATGAGCCAAGCTTTCTCAAGCCRTCCCCGACAAGATGATGATGAGGATGATGATAATGAGGATGATGCATAGTTTATGATGCCTTTTGATTAGTAATTTTGCAAGTCTGTGATGTTTTGGATGTTTGTTCTTATGTTGGATGTTTTTGATAAGTTGATGTTTACAATATTTCTATTACTTACTTGATGTTTTTAAGAATATTTTCTCTTATTGCTTGAGTTTATTGAATGCTTCATGTTTATTTGACTTAAGTGTGTTATGGGTTAAGTGCCCTATTTCTTATTTGATGATCACAAAAAAAAAGGGAGAAAGAGATTGCAAAAGAGAAAAGAGTTATATTATATTTATTTTATATTGCTTTTGGTGCATTTAATTGCTTTTGAGCTTTGATGGCATTATATGCAATGTGCACAAGTTGCAAAACAGACTAAATTCTTTTTGTAAAGGGGAGCTACTCTAAGGGGGAGCCTTTTAAATTAATTATTCCTTTTAACCTTCAATGCCTTAAATTGATCTATCTTTTCTCTATCACTCTTTTGCTAAATCAATGTTTTGTTATCATGAAAAAGGAGGAGACTCATAGGGTTGAGTGCCTAAYTGCAATCGACTATTATTTTGTCAACAAAAAAACATTGAATGCTACTAACAACTTTTGTGAAGTTCCTCTTCTAGTTAGAAAGTTGTACATCGTATTGGACTTCATTTCATAAGCATTCACAAGGAGAAGTTAAAGATCATCGAGTCATTTGCACATTGAAGGTTCAAAAAACTTTTGAGGACTTGAAGACTTTACTTTAATTAAGGTTTGATACTTTATTTCATAATTGTGACTAATCCCTTTGAGATTTTGTTCTAAGGTTATGAAGCTCAAAAAAACTTTCAAAACTATTTACAAATCCATCACAAATAAGTTTTGATATTTACTAGCCTTATATACCATTGCATTTTGTACTCTAAAAAATAATTTTTATCATTTTGATGGCCAAGGATGCAAGCCGCGGACAATACCACGGACTAGATCCAATCTATGCCTTCATGCATAGGTGTCTAGAGGGTTGAAAAGTCCTCAGGACAGAACTACGGATATAACCAAGGATGCAGGTTGTGTCCTTGCAATCAAGAATTTTGAAAATTAGTGTCTAATGACTAGTTCAATGGCTATTTCATAAAATGCTTATTTTTACATTTTATATACTCATTTTGAGACKCTAAAAAGTATAAAAAATAAACTATTAACAACAAAGCAAATTCCTTGAGCATTTGATCTTGAAAAACATCATTTATTGAGTAAACTTCTTGATTTCCACAAGATTCATCTATTGAACTCTATATCACTTATTCATATTATCTCAAAGGATTGATTGGAGCTTCAAGTTGTAATAACTATCCAATTAGGGATTGAGTTTTGGGCTACTCGTCCTTTTGAGAGGAGCTATTATTTGGTTGTCATTTTTTAGCATTATTGAGAGGTTATTTGTGTAAAATCCTAGGGTGGGTGCACCTCACTTGTGTTGACATTGGTTGGGTTGTGTAATCCAACCATTATTGTTTAAACWCTGYGTATTTAMACAAGTATAGTGGAAGTTTGAAATCCTAGGGGGGATCCTAGGTAGTGGATGTAGGCTTTGTGAAGTCAAACCACTATAAATTACTGTCTCTTGCCTCACCTTTTATTGCATTTCTCTAACTAGTAATTCACTTTTCTATTGCTCTCATAGTTTCATTTGAATCATTTTGATTAGTCAATTCATATGCTACAAGCTTCGTTGAAGTATTCATCTTGTTTAATCTTATCTATTATTGATATTGCCTAGAACTACTTTTATATACTAGTTTCATATTGTTCATTGTTTATATTGATTATATTTTGGGATTGGATTGGTTAGCCTATTTCGATTGAGGGTAAAAATTATAGTTAAAAGCCCAATTCACCCCTCCTCATAGGAATTTCACTTTTGTTTTTTTTTTTCCCCTTTTATCCTTCTTGTCTCTCTTGACCAAACATGGATCAAGGTTAACTTGAACTTAATCTTCTTTGGGTCCTTTTCAGTTGATATCCTCCATGCTTGATTTTCTAGTTGCCATATGTCAAGAAGATATTTTTGTATTTCTTCTATCCGTCATTTTTTTCTATAGCATTATCTCATCTRGAATTCTTTCTTTTCTCCTCTAACAATAATATTTTCTTTTTCCACATGCCTCTTAGCTTGTTCTTAGATGTGCAAATGCTGTAGCATTGTTGGCATTCCTACAAATACCTTTCAAGCCCAAACCTTTTAGCAATATATAAGTAATTTAAGGACTATTTTAAGCTACAAATGTGCCAACTCTTATTTATCTGAAACTAAGGAAAAATACTACTATTTATAGCTAAAATAGTAAAATAATTAACACAAAACAGATGAAAATATATGAGTAAAAATGGGATATTTTCTAAGCATATCACTCTCCCAAACTTAAATCATTGCTAGTTCTCGAGCAATGCTATAGCAAATAGAAAGATAACACTAAGCAGTTTCTTATATAAATTATACTTTATTAAAACCATGCTATAGCAATTATATGAATAGGAAGGCTTAAGTGACAAGAGTGTCTAAAGGTAGCAGTGCAAAAAGCAGTAGAGTAGAACAAGGACTTAATGATTTTTTGAGTCATTAGATTTGTTGTTATAGCATTAGAATCATTCAATGGAATTTTTTGAACAAGGCAGAAAATTCATGATTATGACTGATAAAGCGAACTTCTATAATTCACAACAGAAGTCAAGAGAGTTTCAATATAGCATTTTTCTTATACACTTAGKCTTTTTATCAAACATTCTTTTATGTCACTRGTGCTTTTTGATGCAAGGGCAGACATAGGTGACATGAGTGCCCCTGGTTACTTAGCACATAGCACAACTTGCAAATTACWATAGCATACTCGTACTCCCTTCCCCTTTTGATGCAAAGGCAGCCATGGATGACATGAGTGCCCCTGGTTACCTAGGACCTAGAATAAGAAGGAATCAATTGTTTTAGCCTTTTTGTAACATACTTCTGCTAAACTTATTTTAAACTTTATTTTTTATCAACCAAAGTCATTTATAAAAATATCCATTAAAAACTCCACGTTTGATTCAAATCCCCAAAACCTCATTTAGCAAATCAAAAATCAAGATCATAATTTTACTTTTATTTTGAAAACATAAGTGCAAGTAAAAAGAATCACTCTTGACTTATTCCTAATCAAATCTCAACGATTGCCAGCCAATTTGTTAAGATAGCATAATAGGTTATCAAAAAATGCTAAGCAAATCTCTAACTATTAGTTATAGCCTAAAAGTGAGCAAAATGACATAGAAAAACTTAAAATAGAAACATGGATCAAAACACTATGCAACAAAGAACAATGAAGCCTATGATCAACTATCTCGAAGCATCAAGGATTTATATTTTGAAGAAGTTGATGAAGAAGTACAAGATCTTCCTAAACCAGTTAAAGAGAAGACATCTTAGAGCAGACTTTTCTAGCTTTCCGATAGGCTATAGTCTAACTTCAATATTTTTCATTATATAGAGATTTTAATATTGAGACTTATTTCTGGGGATAGCAATTAACTACATTAGATGCTATGTTTTGATATTTGAAGCTAAAAAATGATTTTTAAAATATTTATTGAAAATATGTTTTATAAAATGATTCTTACATGAATTTGTTAGATAGAATTAAATTTGATTTTGAAACTATATTAAAGATATGTAAATCTCATATTGATGTTACTATAGTTATACTATGATTTTAGAACAACTTATACTCACATTGTGTATGATTGTTTGTAGGAACACAAACTCAAGCCTTATGGACTTCAACATCTCATATTGACCCAAGTGAAGTCGTTCATCTTTATAGAGATTTAGTTGTTTGTAGGCTTTTTCTAAGTACATAGGTTTATTATTCTTATCAAGAATTTGTACTTAGACTTAGATTTGATTTCTTTGCTTTTTTTTTTTGGGAATCTTTGCATAAAATATTTTCCAAAATGTTTTAAATGGTGTTACTGTTTTGGGAAAAAATAGGTGGTAAGCTTACAATAGTATTTAGGACTTTAGAAGTTTCTTTGGAAATGAATCTGTAAGTTATTTTACATACACTTTGGACTTAAGACCTAGTCACTTTGGATGTCCTAAGTATACAAATTATAAGTTGGAAGTCCTTTAATGAAGGTTTGGACAAAACATGGCTTTCGCTCRGATGTCCAAAGGTGTTAAGCATTGGATCTGTAACACACTCATATCAGAAACTACCCTAATCTGAGATTGTTACTGACTTAGTTCTCACATATTTAAAATTTCAGCAAAAGCTTTTGACAATAAGGGAATAAAATTTAAACGTTCAATAAGTTCATAAATWAATAAAAAATTTAATTAATAGAACGACTCTTGGGTATCGAAGACTGCTCCCAAACGATCTCCACGCACCATCTAGTTAATCATCAGTTGAAATGTAAAATAAGGAAATATGGGATGAACTACTAAGCTCAGTAAGCAAATCCCATGCATGAATGCATGAATAATGCCATATATGTCATAAGTTACAAAATTTCACTTWCCTAATAAAAGCTTTCTAAACATTTCCATTTCATAAACTTTCTCGTAAAAATTTTCCTTTCAAAATGTAAGAACTTTTCAAACATTTCCATTCCTTTAAAGTCATGAGCTCACTTGGTGTAATGCCTAGCCATTAAGGTTGCAGTGGACCATTATTCTTTGGAACCCGATCACATTTTCTACTGGTAGAACTGCAAAGCAGTTAACATTACTTTAACTTTTCCTAAACATCACCACATAAGAGGTGAATAATACATGAATTTCCCATCCTACAAGAGGATTAGGTTTGGGTGCTCCAATCTTCCACGCCCCATTTTTCACTCACATCTTTCATAGCTTAGGCTTTACACCCACTTTTTCAAAATCCTTAACATTTGGAAAATAATTTATTCATAAAATCCCATTTCTTTTTCCAACTTCATTCCTTAAAACCTTCACATTCTAAATGCACAAGTGATTCATGCCAGGAATGATATAAAACACTATAACTACATGCCCATGACATGAATTATATAAATCTGAATTTAAACTACCCAACAAGTTAACGGTAGAAACATATCACATAAAATAATCCAATTATAATCTTCAGACATATCACTCAAAATAATCTAATTATAATCATAGGATATATCAAGCCAGACAATCCAATTATAATCACAGGATATATCACATAAAACAACCCAATTATAACCACAAAATATATCATACAAACAATCCAATTATAGCCACAAAATATATCACATATGGAATACGATTAATGAGTATGAGAGATTTACTTATTAGAACTCAGATTCAATACACATTCAATTCACCTAAGAGTAATTTAATTATAAGAACAATACATATGCGTTAATGAGAATGTGAACTTTTACTTACCTTAATATAAACGATAAACTCACATTCAATTCACATTGACATTCAATCATAATAATAATGCACATTCACTACAATAATGAAAATATGGGAGCTTAATTACATACTTCAATATCAATTATGAATTCACATTCAATTCACATTCAATTCACATTCAGTTCACAAAAGAGAAATCTAATTATAACAATAACACATACGCATCATAATTAATGAGAATGTGAGAATTTACTTACTTATAGTCCTTAGTAAATTTGTTTACTTTCGCTAGTGGGGTGCCTTAGTTGCCCACAATGATAATGTGCCACAGGATCCTAATATTATTACGCAAAGAATGTTCATCTTAAACTTGTTTAATCAAACACATTTATTTAACACGGGTGTTTATCGTTAATACCTTTATTGTTTTTCCTGTAGTGACCTTAACTAATAATTCCTCAAGATGAATTTCCATGTCAATAAAAATTAAACTACTAATAGTACAATTTAATTTCATGACTCCTAATTTGTTCTTAAAATAACAATAATAATCGTAATCACAATATATATTATTTTATCATACAAACCCTAATTTCACCCTAAATTATATTCAAATACATTTCTAGAATTATATCCACCTTTTTACTTTATGATACTAACTTAAATTTCGTATTAAACGTATTCCATTTTTTATTTCTTAATTATTTTTACATAATACAAAACTTAGGTCATTTGATTAATTTAAATGAAGAAACTAAGGATTCACCTKGAATCCCRAACCTTAGGTGTAGTATCGAGTCTAAGATGTAATGGCGTCAATCATCCTCAGAAAAAAAAATGCTCGGGGCRTGGGAATAGCSATCCTGGTYGCGCACGTGCTRCGCGTGCACAACTTGTTCGAACGGATGGCCTACTGTGCTTGGTCGTCTAGGCACCTGGGCGCCTGGTCATCGGTTCACATGGTTGCTTGGTCTGGTGATGAGAACGGAGGAGATGGAGTTGCGTTCGGCACCGGTAGAGAAAGGAGGAGAGAGAGAGAGAGAGAGAGAGAGAGAGTGAGAAAGGCGGCATCGGCTGAGGGTAAGAGGGAAGGAGGCGGGCCGATGGTGAGGGTTAGTTTTATGTTTAAAGAAGAAAATGAACCAATCATCTTCTTCAGTCATTAAAATAAATAAAAATAAAAATATATGTATATACTATATTTGAAAGCGCTAACTTATCCGTACACTGAAAAATCGTTCTTCGGTGCGCCCTATTTTATACTCTACCAACTAAGGCCAAACTAAATTAAAAACTATTGCCGTTTCTGTTCTGACCTAAAAATCGAACTTTAAATTCGAATTAGATTTGAATAAGAAAATGACGGCCTGTGAAGGTCAAATTATAAATTAATTTAACTAAGACTTCTAATAAAGCTAAAACTAATAAAATTTCAGCCTTTTAAATAAACATACTCACACATTAACATATAACAAATAATAAAATCAAGGAATAATTATGTTATTTTCTAATTGCGGCACATCGCGACGTTACCAACCGCCAGAGTCCTTCCGCCTTGTAATATTAATCAATGTTACTAACGATCATGAATATTAACTTAAATTAGTGCATTAGATACTAGTAGTATATATATAGTTATAGTATATAAGTATTTTGTAGATCTAGAAGGTAAAAATAGAGGGTTTTGAAAAGGCCGTCCTTTTCATCGACATCGAATTCAGAAGTTTTTCTAAATATTTTTGTAAAAGCCGGGATCAAGAAAATATATTAACATTTTCAAAAGGGTTTGTTGTTCTTTGGTAGACATCAAGAGGATTTAGAAGAATCAGAACAAATTCAGTCTCAATCCCGAGGTACCTTAAACAACGTATATTCTCTATATATATTACACTGATACTGCCCAGTAGAGTAGAGAAATCTACTAAGGCATCAACCCCTTTTATTAAAAAATCTATTTTTCAAAATATTGTTTCAATTGAAAAATCTTTTTATGAACAATCCCCTTTTCAAACAATCCAAAAACTTTTTGGGAGAAATTGGTATTACACACCAATTCATCCCCTAAAAACCCTATCTATTATCAAATAATTTTAGAAATATGTGGATCGGTGGAAATTAAACATTTTTTCCTAGAAAAAAGCCACCAACATCCTGCATATTCTACTTTCAAAATTTTAAATATTTTATCTCCGATAGCATGGGTGCAATGCCAAGGCGAACTTTATTTGGAATTTAGTTTTCCAAATATCTGCAAAAGTGAGCCTTTCTATCAGGAATCCTTCACCTACTGGGACTATGCAGGCATGGTACAATGCCGTCTATATTCAGAACCCTAAATGCCAACAGACATGGTAAATCTACTTTGACATTCGYGTATGTCAAGCCTCTTCATTTCCATTGTTTGCTTATTTCGTAAACATTTGATTTTGATTATTAGAAATCTTTGAATACTCCTTTCATACCTGATCCTTTTTCTGTCCTCTTTGATTCATTCTTTGGTGACTATCTTCATCCCCCAATTCTCCACTGCAGAAATTGGTTTCAGAGCCAACCCAGGTTCGAATCCTGCCACTGGTTCGAAACTCCATTGGTGTGGATAAGCGCAGTAAGTCCCGCAAAGGTAGTAAGGCGTGGTCCCGTCGAGGCAAGCGGGCATTGGTAAGCGCAGTAAGACCCGTAGATGTAGTAAGATGYAAGTCCAGCCGAGGTAGGAGGGAAGTAAGTAATCAACCTTATGAAAGGAATTTCTAGAAGTTATAGGTATATCCGATGTGGAATACCTAGGAAGATCTGCTAAAGAAGCARTTTTTTTAGGATGATCTATAACCGAAGGGATTTGGRAAACTCGTCCTAGATCTATCTGGGCTTCAGATCTATGATCTGAGAACCTTTTACTAGGAATTTTCCTGTGGAAACTCAGTTTTATAGAAACATTTGCAAATTGGTTAATATTTCTAGTCTTAGTATTTGGAGGGGATTGGACCGAATTTGTARGAGCAGTAGCTCCTTCTAAGATCCRTTGATCTGGAAGTTGAATATTCTTCCATTGGATGGATTTGGGAATTACTAAGTTAGATCTGGAAAGATCTGTCTGGAGCAGAAGGGTTTCACCTTTCTTGCTMTGGCATCTGGCCTTCGTTGCAAAGGCAGATTGCATAGCTTTGTAATGTACCCGATACATCAAAGCTATAGGAATTGATCCTTCTAGCATTTGATAGTTATGAGTTTTTATCTAAAGGACTAATGACTTCGGAATATTGGGATCATCTAAGGATACTGTGAAATTTGGATAACAATCAAAAGTAACTGGACCAGTGCAAAGACTAGACTCGATTGAACTTAACAAGGAATCATCAAAATTTAAAAATCTAGTGTCCCTAAGAACAACTAGAATCGAGGTATTTAGACCCTCTTTTGCGAGAGGTTTGATACCTATCTGGACAAGTCCTAAATGAAGGTACTTGTCATTCCTAGATCTGTGTTTTTCTAGGGATTTAGACTAAAGAAGATGAAGGGATTCAAAAGGTTTAGACAACTGAATGTCTTGTTCCTCTGTTTTTTATAGTATAATCTGATTTAAACAAATTGAAAGCAGATTTATAAACATGATTTTTAGAAATTTTTGGAATAGTCCAATTATCAATTGATTTTTCAAAATCTTCAATAATTAATTCTTCGAAATTTATCATCATCTTTGGATCTTCAGTTGTAGATCTGGATACAAAACTACTTGACGAAGTAGATCTCTTGAAGAGATTCTCATCTCAAGGTAGTTCTAAGATAGATCGTGATCAGATCTGGCTACCAACATGCTGCCGCACCAGTGGGTCTCGTGCTTTCCTCGACTTACCCTTTGGCGGTCTTATGCAAAAAACACACACCAGAACTAACTAGATCTACCCAGATCTGAATAGTCTCAGGAAGAAAACCGTACACCATCTCATGGCTCTGATACCAATTTCTAAGATAGATCATGATCAGATCTGGCTACCAACTTGCTGCCGCACCAGCGAGTCTCGTGCCTTCCTCGGCTTACCCTTTGGTTGTCTTATGCAAAAAACACTYATCAGAACTAACTAGATCTAYCCAGATCTACCTAGATCTGAATAGTCTCAGCAAGAAGGCTGATTATTCCTCTGAGATTCCAAAACAGATTTACTATAAATCTCCTTCTGGTAGTGAACCTACTAGTCCTTCATTTTCTGCAATTACTAAAAATGCTCAAAATAAATTAAATGTTATTTCAAAAGACTTTCAATTAGATAAAAATATGTTACATAATGATTTTTATTCTGATAAAAATTTTGGAAAAAGAATTTGGTTCTTTGAGAAATTCCTTTCTGAAATAAAACAAATTCAAGAAAAATATTATGATTTTGTAATTTCAAGCAAATTACATATTTTATTTTTTGATTGGGTTGAATTATATTACATTTTCCAAATAAAATTAAATATCCTTTTTTCATCCATTTAGCCAATTACGACTTCATCTAAGAAAATTCCTGAGTGGCAGTCTCTTTCTGGCTCTCACAAAATTCAAGCAAATCATCCACTTCTTTGTGGAATTAAAATTAACCATTTAGGAAAATCTATTAATGCAATTCCTTTAAAAACTCCAGTAGAAGATATTTTAYAAAATACTAAAAATACTATTGTTCAAAATAATTTTACAAACACTCATTTAAATACTATAAGAAAACAGTTGGATAGGATTGAAAAATCTATTCCAATAATTTCTGATAAATTTATTATTTCTGAAAATGCTTTTTTGAAAAAAAAAAAGAAATCTCTTAAAACTTCAGTTTTTAAACCTTTCTCTATTTCTGATTCTAGTGTAAAAACCATGAGAGATAATAAATTAGAATTTTCTAGAGCTATACAGGATCAATTAAGTCGTATAGACTTATCCTCTACCTCTGGTAAAAATATTCCTGATTCCGTTTCTGAATCCAATAAGATTAAAGTCTTAGAAGAAAATTCTTCTTCTTCAGWTACTGATCGAACATTAGAACAATTCCAGCCAAAATTTGAGTCAATTCCCAGGATCAATCTGATGACTTGGCAGTCATCAATAGTTCTTGTTCCAAATTCCCCTATTGCTCCGGATATTACGGCAGCAAAACCCATTTCTCAATATAGGTTCAATGCCTCATCTGTCGATGATTGGAACATAGATAGTTTATCTGACTGTCAGATTATCAGCTTTTTACAGTAGATGACAATGGCAGCAAATGCCTATAAGACCCAGATAGGAACCGAGGATAGAGCTATAGCAGAGCTCCTCATCGCAGGTTTCTCCGGTCAACTGAAAGGTTGGTGGAACTACTATCTCACCAGTYAACAGCGTCAAGACATTCTAAATGCCATTAAGACCGATGAAGCAGGTAACTTCATCATAGATACCAGTGGACAACCCATCTTGGATGTGGTTTCGACATTGATTCTTTCTATTTCCCTCCATTTCATTGGAGATCCATCACACCTTAAGGATAAAAATGCTAAATCATTATCCAACCTTAGGTGCAGAAAATTATCTGAATTTCAGTATTATAAGAATACTCTCTTAACTAGGCTTATGCTTAGGGAAGATAGTAATCAACCATTCTGGAAAGAAAAATTCCTTGGGGGTTTACCTCATCTCTTAGGAGAAAGAGTTGGAAATAAACTCCGTGAGAAAACCTCTAGTAAAATCATTCCATATCATCAGTTCACTTTTGGTGAATTGATTTCTCAAATTAACAAAAAAGGTCTAAAACTGTGCCAAGATATTAGGTTTCAGCAGACCCTCAAGCGAGAACTCAAATAGTCTAAAAAGGAGTTAGAAGACTTCTGTAGACAGTTTGAAAATCTCCCAGAAAAATCCTCCCAATGCAATGGCAGTTGCAGTAAACCATTTTCGTCTAGATCTCATAGAAAATCCTATCATAAAAAACATAAAAAATATTCAAAACCAATAGAAGAATATTATAAAAAAACCCTATAGGAAATATTCTAAAAAACATTCTTCTGATAAAAAACATAAACTGAGTAAAAAACCTGATTTAAAAGATGTAATATGTTATAAATGCCATAGGAAAGGTCATTATCCGAGATATTGCAAATTTTCTAAAAAATTAAATGAAGTTCATTTAGATCCTGAAGTTTATGAAAAAATTGCAAATATTCTTATTGAATCTGATTTAGACTCTGATTCTTCTAAATATTCTTCTAAAGAAGCCTTGCAGATCGATGAAATTCAAACTTCATTGTCCTCCGACACTTCTGATTCTTCTAAATATTCTTTAAATGTTCTTACCAAAGTACAACAAACACTTTTAGAAAATGTGAATTATATTTCTGATCCTGCTTTGCAAAAATAACATTTAGGAAAAATTCTAAATTCAATGTCCGATGAAAAACCTTTTCAAAAAACCTCTATTTTACCATCCACATCTACAAATGCTTATGGTTTAACAAATATTCTAAAAAAATCTAAAAAAGAAKCTTMTRTTTCTATTTCTTCTCTTCAAAAGAGATTAAAATTATTAAACAAGAAATTAAAGATTTAAAAGAAAAACAAAAGCAAGATTCTGCAGTAATTCAGATTYTTCTTTCTAAACATAATGAAAATTCCTCTTCTGATTCTGAGAAGGATGAGCCTTTAGAGCTTCTAGGTCAGATAGAAAATATTAATCAAATTCCTCCAGATTTCTTATTTGTTCTAAGAGAAATTACTTCCCAGAAATACCTTATTAAGATCACTTTAAAATTCTCTGTTGATTATATTATAGATACCATTGCATTGTTTGATACTGGTGCAGATTTGAACTGCATCAAGGATGGTCTAGTACCTAGTAAATTTCGAGAATCTACAAATAGTCGTTGTCAGTGGCTAACAAGTCCAAGCTCCAGGTCAAATACAAGACTGAAGCTTCAATTATTCATTCAAATGTTTCTATAAAAACTCCCTTTGTGGTAGTTAATGATATTTGTCGTCCAGTGATCTTAGGAACTCCCTTCCTCACACTGATCACACCTTATAAAGTAAATTTTGGGTCAATTTCATTTAAGAATAAAAATACCAGAATAGTTTTTTCGTTCTTAAAAAAACCACAAACTAAGAACTTGAACCTTATTAAAGCTTACTCTGTTCATACAGAATAGATTAATGCTTTATCAACCTGTAAATCTTTTGAGTTAAAAGAATTTAAAAACACCCTGTATCATCTAAGGATTGATGAAACACTTCAAACTCCTAGTATCCAATCTAGGATTTCAAAGCTCAAATCTTCTTTTGAAACAGAGCTTTGTTCTGATCTTCCAAATGCCTTTTGGGATAGGAAACAACACATTGTTGATCTTCCTTATATACTAGATTTTGAAGAAAATATGATTCCTACAAAAGCTCGACCTGTTCAGATGAATGCTGAATTGGAATAGCATTGCAGGAAGGAAATTTTAGATCTAGAATCCAAAAATCTTATTAGGAAATCYAGAGCCCCTTGGAGTTGCGCTGCATTTTATGTTAATAAAAATGCAGAAATAGAACATGGCACTCCTAGATTAGTTATAAATTATAAACCTCTTAATTCTGCTCTGAAATAGATTAGATATCCCATTCCAAATCAGAAGGATCTTTTATCTCGTCTAAATTCTGCCTGTATATTYTCTAAATTTGACATGAAATTTGGTTTTTGGCAAATATAGATTTCAGAAAAAGATAGGTATAAAATGGCTTTTACAGTTCCATTTGGATAGTATGAATGGAATGTAATGCTTTTTGGTCTTAAGAATGCCCCCTCTGAATTCCAGAGAATTATGAATAATATATTCAATGATTGTTCAAATTTTTGTATTGTTTATATTGATGATGATCTTATCTATTCTAAATTCGATTGATGAACATTTTAAACATCTAAAAACCTTTTTCTATGTTATCAAGAAAAATGATTTAGTTGTATCAAATCTAAAATGTTTATTTTTCAGACAAAAGTTTGATTTCTCGGACATTATATTTGTAAATGTACAATAACACCAATTGAAAGATCGTTGTTATTTGCCTCTAAATTCCCTGATAAAATTATTGATAAAAATCAGTTGCAACGGTTCTTAGGAAGTTTGAATTATGTGGTTGATTTTATGCCTAATATAATTCGAATTGCTAAACCGTTGCATGATAGATTAAAGAAAAATCCTATCCCCTGGACAGAAGAACATACTAAATTAATTTAGAAAATTAAATCTCTTGTATTTGAAATTCCTTGTTTGCATATTKCGGATCCTTACTTGTTTAAAATTGTTGAAACTGATGCTTCAGACATTGGTTATGGTGGAATTCTCAAACAAGTATTAAATGGGAAAGAAGCCATTGTCCGATTYACATCTGGACATTGGAATGACAYCCAAAAATCATATTCCACTATAAAAAAGGAAATACTGAGCATTGTCATGTGCATTCAAAAATTTCAAAATGATTTATTRAATTAAAATTTTTTATTACGTATGTACTGTAAATCTGCAAAAGAAGTTTTTTCAAAAAGATGTTCAAAATCTTGCGTTAAAATAGATTTTTGCTAGGTGGCAAGCTTTATTGAGTATTTTTTGATTTTGATATCGAATTTATTAAAGGTAATACAAATTCCATTCTTGATTTTCTCACTCAAGAGTTTCTGCATAATGCCACCCTATAAATTGAGAGATAAACCTCCTGGTGAGGGAGTGACCCAAAATACCCAACATAAAGCCTCCAAAATGCTGGCAGCAGCCAAAAAATCTTGGTATGATATATGCCAAGAAGAAGAGCAAAAACCAGCAAATTCCAGTCAACAATCAGGACCGATTCCAAGTATTCCGTCTCAAGCATTGATGGAAACTCTTGCAAATTCCAAGGAGTTCCAGGAACTCCTCTCAAGATTTCGGCAGACCTCTTCAGATAAACGCAAGGAGATCGTCCCTGCCCAGATTCAGCAGAGTCAATAATAAATTCAGTCTCAATCCCGGGGTACCTTACGATGTACCTCCAAGGCGAACACTGATACCGTAGTAGAGAAATCTACTAAGGCATCAGCCCCCTTTTATTAAAAGATCTATTTTTCAAAATATTGTTTCAATTGAAAAATCTTTTTATGAGCAATCCTCTTTTTAAAMAATTCAAAAACTTTTTAGGAGAAATTGGTATTATAAACCAGCCCTAAAAACCCCTACCTATTATCAAACAATTTTAGAAATATGTGGATCGGTGGAAATTAAACATTTTTTCCTAGAAAAAACCCACCAACATCCTGCATATTCTACTTTCAAAATTTTGAATATTTTATCTCTGGCAGCATGGGTGTAATGCCAAGGCGAACTTCATCAGGAATTTGGTTTTCTAGGTACCTGCAAAAGTGAGCTTTTCTRTCAGGAATCCTTCACCTACTGGGACTACCAGCAGGCGTAGTACAATGCCTTCTATATTCAAAACCCTAAATGCCAACATACATGGTTAATCTACTTTAACACTCGTGTATGTCAAGCCTCTTCGTTTCCATTCTGGTTCATCCAGTGGTGGGAAATCTTCGGGACGACCGAAGAATGGCTTAACTAGAAATTTCATATAAATACCGCTTTCAATACCTTGAGATCCCACTACAAACCCTCCCCAGAGGAATCCCACTTCGGGATGCTACCCCTATTCCATTCAAAACTTTACTTACCATGGGTTCTTTCCTGGTACTTAGAGTATACCCCAGTAAAAATCCCTATCATCCAGAGAAAATTCCAGGTAAAATGGTGGACAGCTTTCAAGATCCTACCATCATTCTAGGTGCAGTTTATCATCAAACTCTGCCAATACAGGCAGGTTTTGCAGCAAATTATGGCCCTGACTATCACACCGGACCAAAAGAAATTTCTCATTGACAAATCGCAACTCGTGCCAAGACTTACGGCATCTAAATCCCTAGAAGAGATGTAGCAACTATTATTGCAGYATGTTCCTTCTTCTTCCGAATCCCAGGCAGTGTCATCCAAAGACTCRACGACATCAYAAGCATTAGACGAAGCAGATCTAATACAGTAGCTGACTTCTCCAGAAAATTTCACCTATAAATACCATAGAGTACTGTAGGTCTCTAAATTAGAAAAATTATTGTAAATACTGTTCAAAATTCTACTGTACACTGTAGCTCACTGTAGCAGCTCACTGTATACTGTAGCGCTCTCAGTTTTGAACTGTAGTTGCTCACTTAAAAACACTGTAGAAATACCCCTCCTGATCCTAATATAAGAAGGCCTTCTCCTACTTAGTTCGAGAAGGAAATATTCCATTAGACACTTCATTCCTCATAGGAGGAAAAATACCTCCAGGAATCCCATTCCTCTAAGGAGGAAACATCCTGATCCCATTCTGATAAAGTCTCTCTAAAGATTTAGAAGACGAAATTTGTATCAAGATTTATAAGTAAGGTTTCTTACTTATATTTTCTTTTATATATATATAAATTCCTTTTATCTGTATATGATTTCTTCATGCATATGGAAGGCATCAGCTCATGTCCCCTGCATATGCATATTTAAATTCTGAATTATTTGTTTAAATTTTTTGTTTATTTGTTCTTATAAATCCCTGTTTGGCTGGTTCTACCGCCTTATCTGATTAAGTTCCTGCATACTCCAGATTAATGTTAATATTGCCTCAGTCCTAAGGGAAACCTTTATTGTGGGTTACCTGTTTGTCCCTTTTGTCCGGATCTTTGGATCCTTCACTGCAAACGACGTAATCCCTAAGCTACCCTTCCTGGATCTTAGTGTTTGATATTCCATATGTTATTTATGCAATTGTTGGTTGCTTATTTATAAATATTTGACTTTTGGAATTATTAGAAATCTTTGAACTACTCCCTTTCATACACCTGATCCTTTCTCTATCCTGCTTTGATTCTATTCTTTGATGATCTATCTCTCATCCTCGATCCTCCGCTGTAAGAAATTGGGTGGGTCTTTTATCCCGTCTAAATTCTACTTGTATATATTTTCTAATTGTGATATGAAATCTGTTTTCTGCAATACAGATTTCAAAAAAAGATAGTATAAAATAGCGTTTACAGTTCCATTTGCCAATACGAATGGAATGTCATGCCTTTTGTCTTAAAGATGCCCCCTCTAAATCCAGAGAATTATGAATAATATATTTAATGATAGTTCAAATTTCTGTATTATTTATATTGAATGACATAATATTACATATAATAATTAATATATATATATGTGTGTGTGTGTGTGTGTGTGTGTGTGTATGTATATGTGTATATATATGTGTATATATATATAAAGATATAAAATTCAAAAAGAAAAATAGAAATTGAATCTCAGGTATTATCTGAATTTAGTTTGGAATCGGGACTTGTGCTGGCCTTGGAAGTCCGAAGCTGGTTTATGTTAAATCTRAGTACCTTTCACTGAGGCATCGGGCAATGTCATGTGTGACATCGGATGTCCGAATGCCTCATGTAGCAAAGTCTGAGAGATAGTCTTTCTTGACGTCCAAATAATCCTAATATTGAGTCTAATATCTTTCTACACGGGTTCAGACGACACTTCAGAAGCTCCCTTGTTCTRTTTTGGACATTCGAATTAGACGCGTACAGATTCAAATGGTTCTATTTTGACCATTACTTTGGGGAGTATCAAAGGACTTCTAGGGTTTTCTCTAGCACAAACAACTCTACTATTCAAARCTACTATTTGTGAGAGAATATCTTCAAAAAGCATTCAATGATTATTCATAGCACAAATGCTAGGAATCTTTTTGCAAAGCTTTGTGAAATCAAATTTATTGATCTTCAACTTCTTATCCTCACTTTATAGAGTGAAAAGTTGTAACAAAAACTCTATATTTTTGAGAAGAAGATTATATGGTTGTCTAGGACATAAAACCTTTGTTGAAAAGTCAACCTTGAGGTTGTAAAAGGATTGTTGCATAAAACCCATTTGTTGGACGGGCACTTTGTGTAAAAGTCTTTGTGACTTTTGGTTAGTGGATTTGGAAATCTTGAAGGTGTGACCCTTGGTAGTGGATGTAAGTTTCAAGAAAAATTGCACCACTATAAATCTTGTGTTCTTGTGCTTGTTTCGTTATCTTATTTGCTTGTGCTTTATTTTGGTTGGTGTAGCTTTTATTGTTCTTAAATACACTTAGCATTTATTGCATAGACAAGTGTTTGATATTTTGTCAAAAATGTTGAAACCTTTGTATTTGAATGAAAAAGTTTTTTAAATCCAATTCACCCCCTCTTGGGTATATTTAAGTTGGTATTAGAGCCCGAAATTCTATTTTAAGGGATTAACATCCTAGAAGAAAATATCTAGCAGAAAATATCCGTGGCTTCTTCTTCTTTACACAACCAAGAGGTTTTTTCAACTAATAGGGCACCACTTTTTAATGGCACCAATTACAACTTTCGAAAAACTTGCATTGCATATTTCTATATCTTTCATGAATTATGGTTTATGGAGTATTATTACCATTAGGCTATTTATGCCATTTAAAGTTGTTGATGGTGTTAGGATTCCTAAAGTTGAGAATGAGTACAATGATGAAGMTGTGAGAAAGATGACTATCTACTTTCAAGCAATGAACATTCCATGTTGTGGTTTGGAACCTGATRAGTACAATAGGGTTAGTGGATGTGAAAAAGCACATGTCATATGYAAGATGCCTGAGGTTATTCATGAAGGAACGAACCAAGTAAAGAGTCCGAACTTGTATCCTATTAAGGGATTATGAATTGTTCAATTTGAAGACTAATGAGAATATGGCTGATATGTTTACTACGTTCACAAACATTGTGAACAGATTGAAATCCCATGACAAGGTGTACTCAAAAGGAAAGAAAAATAGAAGGATCTTAGATGATCTACCAAAAGCTTGAAATCTAAAGCCTTAGTCATGGAAGAAGCTGAAGACTTGAATATGTTGCCCGTTAAGGAATTTATCGGCTTACTCTTGACTCAAGAGATGAAGTTGAAGAGGAGTGACCAAGAAGATTTGGAAAGAGGAAGAAAAGGGAATGCACTCTAAGTGGTTCAAATAACTAAGGAAGAACAAGAGGATGATGGGCTTGGAATGGAGGTAAGAAGATTGAAGAAAGCTTTCTGCAAAGGAAGCTACAAGAAATAATTCAAGAAGCCCCTTCATCCTAACAATATCACTAGAAGGTGCTATGATGCAAGAGCATGGATCRTCTAGCAGCCGATTGCCCAAATCCAAATAATACCAAAGAGAAGGATCAAAACCCTTCAAGAAGAATTTTCAACTTGGGATAATGATGAGGAAAATGATGATTCTGGTGTAAGTACAAGTGAGAAAGCTAATGGATGCTTTATGGCTATTGAGGATGATGTAACCACTTCTATCACTTCTCACTTACATGATGATGATGATGAGTATGATGCTAAATCCTCGCTTGTTAACGTGTATGATGAAATGAGGAAAAAAATTAAAAAATAAAGAGATGAAAATGAAAATTGAAAGTTTGTTGAATAAAAATGCTAAATTTATTTTTTATAACAATTTCTCTTGTTGAATCAATGGAATCTCTTGAATGTGATAAATTTAGCCTTTCCATGTCTATTGATGTGATCACCATAGAAGGACATGAACTAGAACAAAATATTTCTACATTTGATGCTATAATGCTTGAACGAGATTCCTTGAAAAATAAAGTTGACGATTTGAATGCTAGTTTGATCAAGTTCACCAAAGGAAAGGATAATCTTGATAAATTACTTAGTGTGCGTAGATGTCCTTATGATAAGAAAGGAATTGGATATGAACATCTCACATAACAAAATGTTAAACATCTTATCAAGAGAGTATTAATTCTAGATCCTCTTATGCTCCATCCCTTTACTTGCTCATATTGTGGAAAAAAAAGACATAATATTACTAGATACTTTTACAAGAAATTAATTGAAAGTAGCAGGAAATCCATTTGGGTAGTTAAATCTAGCAAGAGTAACCACAAAGGACTCAAGAAAATGTGGGTATCAAAGGCCTCATATTTTCAAATGATATAGGATTGTTTAGAGATCAAGTCCAAGGCAACAAAGTGGTACTTGGATAGTAGGTGCTCAAGGCACATGACCGGTGACTCTTTAATGCTCATTAACTTTTAAAAAAGTDAAGAATGGTATGTCACATTTGGAGATAAAAAAAATGATAAAATTATTGGAATGGGTTGTGTTGGTAAGGCTCCCCATCCTATCATAAAAAGATGTGATTCTAGTTGATGATTTTCTAGTTGATGATTTGAGATACAACTTGCTTAGCATTAGCCAACTATGTGATAATGGATATAAAGTGCTATTTGGTAAAGATACTTATCAAATTGTTGATATGTGTGGTGACAAGGTTATATGTGTTGCAAATAGATATGGAAATGTATATTGTCCCTTTATTTGGAAGAACTTGTTGCTCAAGATGCCAAATGCTTAGCTGTTAAACTTGATAATTCTTATTTGTGCAGGGCATAGAAGATTAGGACATGTTAGTAAGGATTTGTTAAATGATCTTTCAAAACATKATCTTGTTAGAGGACTTCCAAAATGCATTTTCAAAAAGACAAAATGTATGATGCTTTCCAATAAGGAAAACAAATCAAAACCTCTTTCAAACCTAAAATTCTTTTCTACCTCCAAGCCTCTTRAGCTTATTCATATGGATTTGTTTGGTCTCATGAGACAACTAGCTTATGTTGTCAGAAATATGCTTATGTGATTATTGATGATTATTGTAGATTTACTTGGATATTGTTACTTGCTAGCAAAAATGATGCATTTTGTGAGTTTGTAAAGCTTTTCAAACGGGTTCAGAACTCCATTCCACAAAACTTATTTCTGTTAGAAGTGACAATGGTACAGAATTTTACAACAAAGATTCTATATCTTCATGTTTAGGACTTGGCATTCATCACAATTTTTTGGCRGTTAAAACCCCACAACAAAATGGTGTTGTTGAGAGGAAAGATCGTACTTCGCAAGAAATGGCTCGTTCTATGTTATGTGAAATTTTTGCCAAAATACTTTTRGGCTGAAGCTATCAATACTACTTGCTATATTGTAACTCGAGTTTCGTTAAGTCCTTTTGTTAGAAAAAACTCTTTATGAACTTGTTTTTGGAAACACACCAAACATTTCATATTTTTAAGTTTTTGGTTGTATTGTTTTATGTTAAATGATAGAGATAACCTTGGTAAATTTTATTGCAAAGCCGATGAGGCTATTTTTTTGGTAATTCTTCAAACAGGAAAGCATATAGGATTTACAGTAAACTTACAATTGTTGTTATGCAATCTATGCATGTTACATTTGATGAATCTATATTTTTTGAGAAAAGGATGATGAGGAAATGGGTCCTTAATATGATCTATTCAAGTAAGATCAATCCAAGGCAGAACTAGTCAGTCAAGTGAATCTTGAAAAAAAAGGTGGAAGAAGATGGATATGAGGATGTATAGATCATGATAAGGAGAATCATRATCAACTTGAAAACAACTTGTCAAAGGAATGGAGATAGAAGCGATCCCATCCAAAGGAACAAATTATTGGTAATCCCTCACAAGAGGTAAGAACTCGTTGGCAATTTATTGATAACTTTACTTATGGTGCTTTGCATGATGAATTTTTTATTGTTGCCATGGAAGAAAAGTTGAATCAATTTGATAGATCTCGTGTATGGAATCTCATGCCTAGACCTAAAGACCATCCGATAATAGGACAAATTGGATGTTTAGAAATAAACTAAATGAGGATGGTGAAGTTATTAGAAATAAGGCAGGATTGGAGAAGAGGGTATTAACTATGATGAAACATTTTCCTTGTTGCTAGACTTGCATCTATTCATATGTTRCTTGCCTTCACATGCTTTAAAGGTTTAATTAAACTTCTTCAAATGGATGTGGAAAGTTCGTTTTTGAATGATTTAATTGATGAGGAAGTCTATGTTGAACAATCTTAGTCTTATTCATGAATTGTATCCAAACCATGTTTTCCAATTGACAACAGATTTATATAGTTTGAAACAAGCTCCTAGAGCTAATAAGAGGTTAAGTGGATATCCTGTTGCAAACAGTTTCTCTAGAGGAAAAGTGGATACAACTCTTTTTGTAAAACTAAATGATTCCAAAGGTTTGTTGATTGTGCAAATTTATGTGAATGATATCATATCTGGTTCTCCTAATGAGTCTTTGTGCGAAGAGTTATCTAAGATTATGCAAGATGAATTTGAAATGARCATGATGGGAGAGCTTATATTCTTTCTTGGACTGCAAATCAAACAAACCCTCGAGGCACCTTGTCAATCAAGCTAAATATGCGAAAGAATTGCTCAAAAGATTTGGAATAGAGAATGCAAGAGAAATTAGCACACCTATGAACACAACCTTGAAGTTTGACAAAGATGAGAAAGGTAAAAAGGTTAATGAGACCAAATATTGAGGTATGATTGATAGTTTACTCTATTTGAGGGCAAGTAGGCTAGATATTATGYTTGTTGTATGCATATGTGTTAGAGTTCAATCATGTCGCAAAGAATCTCATTTATGTGTTGTTAAATGAATTTTGAGATATCTTGTTGGCACTTATGATTATGGTTTGTGGTGTCCAAAATATGATATATTTGATTTGGTTGGTTACTTGGATGCAAATTATGCAGAGTATAAGGTAGAAAGAAAGCGTACTAGTAGGATTTGTCATTTTCTAGGACACTTTTTAGTGACTTGGTATAGCAAAAAAAAAAAAAAAAAAATAGTGTTGTCTTGTCTAAAATGAAGCCGAATATATTGCTATGGGATGTTGTTGTGCACAGATACTTTTGATGAACATGGTTTGATTGATTATGGCCTTGACTTTGTTGATGTACCCATTTTCTATGACAATACTAGTGTAATCAACTAGACCAAAAATCCCATTCAGCACTCTAGGACCAAACATATAGAAACCAAACACCATTTCCTTAGATATCATATACAAAGGTTTTTTGTGCTCTAAGGTCACTAGGAATCATTAAATTTCATGATTAATGTGTGTATTTTGTTGAGATTTTATTATGTCAGGAATTGGTCTATTCGGACACACCTTTGGTTTATACTGAACGTCCAATTGACTCTATTTGAAGCAACAATCATATTGTACATCAGATGCATAACTTGAATGCTACCTCTTTGCATTAGCCATCTGAATGATTAAAATATTCAGATGAGTATAGAAGGTATCAATCAATTCTCACAATAGACCATCATCTCTAACTATTCAAATTACAACCCTCTGCTATCAAACAATCTGAACATTAGAAATCTTCGATACATTACTTGTATCGAAGTTGAAATCACCTTTTAAACTTCTTTTCGAGCAAAAGCCCCAGATCTCTATTAACTGTTCSACTAAAAAAATATGATCTTTTCACTTGCGGCAAGAACCAGAATACACTTTCTACTGTATAAAAAATGAGGAAATCTAAAGTGGTTACATAAAGGAAATCTACTGCACAAATTTGAGATTCTTGACTGACAAAAATCCACGTAAAATATYAGGAATTTAGATCAAAGAACAAGAACATTATTCTTTGTAGAATAGTTTCAGACGATGTTTTGGACTCATTTCCAGGCCTGTATATACTCTTCAATGAATATGGTCGACACAACCTTTTGAATGTGAATGAAGACATCTATGGAGACTTAATTCACGAGTTCACTGCCAATCTTACAAAGATAGTTGATGAGGAGACTGAAAATGTCACTTGGGTTAGTAAAGTAAGCAACAGAGAAATAGTGTTAGATTTAGACAGAATAAACTTAATTCTAAACATGCCTACTGTAGGAGTAAAGTATGATGAGGTTAATAAAATGCCCATTGGCTAATTTCAACAAGTAAGAATTTAGTGTGATATTTGTTCAAGGGAGGTATTTTTCAAAGGAAAAGGAAATTAAGAGAAACTAGGTTCTTTAGTGTTGAGCATAGAATCTTTCACAGGATTGTGAGAATAATCTTTCTGCCAAATGAAGGTCATAAAATTTCAGTAGGTCTGAAGCATATGTTCTTGACGTATATCATGGAGAAGAGGAAAACAGTTAATTTTGGCTACATAATTCTAAACCATATATATTTGGCAAAGGATACTAAAAATAGAAACTTGCCAATGGAGGGTTTTTGACCAGAATTTTCAGAGCTTGGGATATACCACTAATAGATGSAGAGAAGAATGTAGAGATCCTAGATGATGGAACGCTGAAAAGGATGAGACTAGGAAAAGTTCAAGGAGTTTGCTATGACTTAGAAGTAGCTGAGGGAATGGAACAAGAGAATGCAGAAAATAAAGATGTTAGAAGAAATTTACTGCATGATCTAGCTGTTGAAGCTTCAATTTAGATAGAAACTAAATATGAATGACAAAATGAAGGAGGATCCCAGAAAATGGAAAGTGCTAAAGGAAAAAAAGAAGAAGCACTTGAAAAATAAGCAAGGTTTAAGAGAAAAGATGGTTCAAGTAGGATTCTAACCAAACATAACAGATTTGATGCAATGGAAGATTTGCTACACCTCATACTTGATGATTTTAATGCATTCAAGAGATTTCTTCCCACAAAACTAAATGAACAAGATAGGCAGATAGATGATCTAGACCAAAACATGCAGAACTACTATGCTGATAGTCAACAGGAAAGAGGATGAAAGATATCAAAATCTTGTTGCTGCCCTTGATGATGAGCATGAAGGGGTTATTAAAGTAATGGAGGACAATCAAGTGGCACTAACTAGAAGATTGCAGYACGTTACTSTTGAGCTAAGAGGAAGCAAGAAAAAAGCTGCAGTTGTTCAAATTAATGATACACCTAAGCCTCGCCTAAAGAGAAAATTGGAAGAAAGGCTGATATCATCAAGTAATCCCTAGCAAACTGTTATAGAAAATGAAGATGATACAGAAGAGGCTATTGAAATAAAATTGAAAAGAGATTGTAGATACTGAGACTGATAAATCAAGAAAGAAACAGATCCAAGAAAATGCTTCTAAGGCTTCAATCACTGAAACTGAAAATGAAAAGACAATTGAGGGTGACAAGTAAGAAACAGTGGTTGAAATTGAGAAAGTGAAGGCAAGTGAGATTGTAAGTTGCAGAAATTGTTAAGGCACAAGAGGAGCAAGAATAACTCAATGTAAAAACCATCCTTACTTCGGTAAATGATCAAGCTATCAATTCAATCAGATATAGAAGAACWACAAGTGAAAATCTAACTTCGAAAAGTGTTTTCAAGAAACTAGATGCCAGTGAAGCTGCATCCAAAGCTTAAGAAGAGGTTTTGGAAGTTGCAATTGAAGTACAAGTGCACAAACATCTAACAAAAGAGCAAGAACTTCAAGGAGTAAGTCTACCACAAAGTCCAAACAGCCACCAGAACCTATTTACGAATAAAAAAGAAGGACTACAAGCTAAAATGTCTGGAAAAGAGAAAAGAATGGTGGTGTAGGTCATAAGGAAGGGAACCTACTGAGCAACGTAARTGAAGAATATGAGGGAAAAAAAAGGTTCCTTTGATTAGAAGAAAACTCTGAAGCAGTACCTCAAGCTCAAGCATCAAGTACAATTCAAGCTCAATCTACTMTGCAAAGTGGTGATATTCTTGCTGAGGTAACTGCTAGTGATTGTTACTGAAAATGAAGTGCATTATGCTTCAAAGGCTCCATCCAAACGAGCTTAATGTTTCTTCATTTATTTTTATTAGAAACCTTTACTTGTAATTGTATCCATTGCATTTACTCTTATAAATGCAACTATTAGTGTTTTTACGGTAACACCTCAATGATTGGATAAATTCCACATATGAGAGTTTGTGATCCTTACATCAATGCCTTTCAATAATCCTTTAACTCTTTTTGATAATTCCAAAGGGAGAGAAAAATACAGGCATTTTGATTGTGCTTATTTGGTATATGTGGGTATTTGATATGCTCATGATGATGCTTATACTTATGCTTATACCTTATGCTTAATTCACTTCTTGCAAAATGATAGATATCGCGATTACATGATATTCAGAAACATCTTCATGACTTATTTACATATATAGCATTTATGACACTTGCATGTATGCTCAATGTTCTTATCTTTAATATGCAATTGTGGAAAACCTCTTTGACATAAACAACTTATAGTAAGGGGTAGCCTTACTTATAACTTTTGAGGTTGATTATTTGGGATTTTGTTGTCATTTGTGGCATGTTCATGCTGGGAAAATGTCCAAAATACAGAGAAAACTCTGCCAAAATTTTTCACAAAATCATATATGGTTTACTATGTTAAGTGTTTCTTATTCTATGCATTAAACTAAGCTATAGGTCTCCATTCTTACTGATTTTATCATTGATTAGACCTATATATTGTTGAGGGGGAGTCTTGATGTAATWTTCTTATTTATTCCTCCCAATGATTGTGTTCCCATTTCATATCACAATGTACAATACCTTTATATGTTTGTCATTATCAAAAAGGGGAGATTATGAACATCATATTGATATTCCTATAGTTATACTATGGTTTTGATAATGACTTACATTCGTATTGTGTATGGTTGTTTTTTGGAGCACAAACTTAAGCCTTATGGACTTCAAGATCTCAAATGAACTCAAGTGAAGATTTTCAACTTATCTTTATAGAGGTGTAGATGTCTGTAGGCTTTTTCTGTACATAGGTTTATTCTTCTTATCTAGAATTACATTTACGCTAAGATTTGATTAGTTTCCTTGCTAAATTTTTTTGAATCCTTGCATAAAATGTTTTCCAAAATTTCTTAAATGTGTTACTCTTTTGGAAAGACATAGGTGTTAAACTTACAAAAGTATTTAGGACTTTAGGATTTTCTTTGGAAATGAATCCATAAGTGTATATACACTTCAGACTCATGACCTGGTCATTACAGACGTCTTAAGTAAACAATTGTAGGTTAGAAGTCCTTTAATGAARTTTCAGATGAAACATGCCTTTTGTTTGGATGTCCAAAAGTGACAAGCACTACRTCCAAACTTAGTTTAGATCAGGACTTGTGCTTACCTTGGATGTCCGGAAGCTGGTTTATRTTAGCTAGGAGTAGTATCCAATGAGGCATTGGACGATGTCATATGTGACATCAGTCATCCAAATGCCTCTTATAGCAACACAAGAAGGATGGTTGAGAAGGTCTTTTTGAGCCTCTGAATAGTCCTTMCATTGTGTCCAATATCCTTCTATAAGGGTCTGACGAGATTTCGGATGCTCCCACGTTCTTGTTCAGACATCCGAATCAAATGTGTACAGATTCAAAAGGGTTCTTTTTTTAATTGTTACTGTAGGAAGCATTAAAGGACTTTTAAAGTTTTCTTTAACACCAAGAACTCTACTATTCAAAGCTACTATCTTAAGAGAATATCTTCAAAAAGCATTACTGATTATTCTTACCACGGGCACAAGGAATCCTTTAGCAAAGCTTTGAGGAACCAAATCTATTGATCTTCAACTTCTTATCTTCACCATATAGAGTGAAAAAATGTCAAAAACTTCCTCTACTTTTGGGATGAATATTTCATGGTTGTCTAGCACATAAAACCTTTGTTGAAATTTGAACCATAAGGTTGTAAAATGGGTTGTTGCGTAAAATTCATTTGTTGTGTGAGCCCGTTGTGTAAAAAGGGTTATTGGTTGTAAAACCCATTTGTTAGGTGGGTCCTATGTRGGGGTGAGCAGAAGTCTGTCTAAACCAAAAAATGGAACCGAAACGAACCAATTTAAATAATTCAGTCTTGTTTTTCTATTTGATTTCATAAAATAATTAAAGAATCGGTTCAATTTTTGGTTTTATCATTTCTTATTTTGGTTTAACTGAAAAATCGAAATATTTTTTATTTTTTAATATTGAATAATTAATTTGGGGTGTTTTCATTTTTTGTTCTGAATCTGAATTCGACCAACTCTTCTTGACTCCAATTCTGACTCTTGAGTCTCGTTTCGTCTATTAAAAGTTGAAATCCTAGTCGACCACCAATTCCTTGCCGATGCACGGCCCCCATCGGCACCACTCACTCCTGTCGGACACTGCCACCCAGTTTTGTGGTCACCGCCACARACCTAGACGTGTCTATTACTTGATTATTGGCATCTCCGCACTTAGGTGAGCTCTTGAATGTTTTGTTTTTCCTTCTGCAAGTTAATGAATTTATAACTTATAATTACCTATATTATTTTTTCTCTTTTCTTATTTCATTCCTTATCTTTTTTGGCCTTTCTCTTTTTCCTTTCTTTCCTTATAATTTTAATTTGTCCTTCCGTTCTTGAATTTATTTGTGCTTTACAGCTCCATTTTGGGCCTTTGGTGTATTGGGAAATAAGATTTGCTTAAGTTTTCTCAATTTTATTGTTTAGGTGCTTTAGAGGATTTTTWTTTCTTGTTTTCTTTTTGGTTTTCTTATGTTGTTGCATTTGTTAACTTGTCTTGGTTTTAGAGGATTCAGTTATTTTCTTCCTTTTTTGTGCTTGTAAATAGACAGCACATCAAACATGACTCCAAGAAATTGCTTAGCAAGGTTTATTTGATATTTAGAGTAAGAGTTCCCTAAAATTTCTCAAAGAAATTGTGATTTTTATAGCAAATTTCACAGATTATGGAAGAAATGAAAAGCATATAATTATAGATAGGAATATTGSATGTCTCAAGGGCATAACTGACAGTTTAATTTCATCAACATCACTCCTCTTTGAGACTATCTGTTTGCTGAATCCTATAACACAATCTGATTAAATCAGATTTGATTGGACATATGAAGTCAAAGTTCATGCTATTTAGTAGTTTCAGTGAACAAGAATTGCATATGAATATAGTAGTCGCTATTGTGCAGTKTCTAGTAAACAGACCAACATCAATTGCTATTTAGTAGTTTTAGTGAACAACAATCTGCCATTTCATTTTTAGCAATATTTGGTCTTTTGTCATCTTTTAACATATGAATATAAATCTTTTTTTTCCTTTCTTCTAGCATAACAATATTAATAGGATGTCAAATCAAACTGATAGTTTACCATTAAATCTTGAAAATGTCATTCTTCCACCTAAAACAAGTCAATGATCTAATTCTTCAACTACTAGCCAAGGTAATAAAAAGAGAAAAGCAATGCAACCTCGATCTATTGTTTTGTCGCACGTCACCAAATCTGCAACCAAAGAAGGGAAGCCAAGAGCATATTGCAACTATTGTAAAGCGGATTGTGCTACTAACACTTTGGCTAATGGTACAAGTACTTTGAAGAATCACATGAAAGGCTGCATGAAAAATCCACACAACAATGAGAACCATGTAACTCAAGTAAAACAATAATCTTATCATGGCGATAGAGCTGGTTCAATAGTTACTTGGAGATTTAATCAAGAAGATGCTAGAAAAGCTTGTGCATACATGATCATTGTTGATGAGCAAATTTASTTTCTTTGAAAAACAAGGGTTTAGGCATTTTATGTCTATTGCATGTCCATCTTTTTAAGTCCCATCTCGTACTATAGTTATAAGAGATTGCTATGAATTGTATTTAGAAGCGAAGGCAGAATTGAAGAGTTTTTTAAAGGAGTCATTCAATAAAATTTGCCTTACTACAGATTCRTGGACTTTTGAGCAAAGAAATAATTATATGTGTCTCACTGCTCATTTCATTGATAATGACTGTGTTTTGCATAAGAAAGTTCTGAATTTTTGACCTATAGATAGTCATAATGGTGAGGCTATTGGGAAAGGAGTTGAAAAATGTTTCCTTGATTGGGGAATTGACGAAGTCTTTACAGTAACTATTGAAATTGCAAGTTCAAATGATGTTGCAATTTCTTACTTAAAGAAAAGAACTTCTAATTGGGGTACTAGTTTGTTAGGTGGAAAGTATCTTCATGTGAGATGTATTACTCACATATTAAATCTTGCTCTGTTTGATTGTTTCAAARAGATTGTCCCTTCAATTAATCGTGTTTAGGCAACAGTTAGATATAAAAGACAGTCTYCTAATAGATTGAGAAAGTTTAAGGATTGAGTTGAAATGGAAAAAATRGAGAGTAAGAGATTATTGTGCTTAGATGTTCCTACTAGGTGAAACTCGACTTATTTGATGCTAGATACAGCTTTGACTCTTGCAAAAGCATTTGAAAGACTTGCAGATATAGATTTGCATTATAGTCTTGATTTAGAATGTGATTGTTTAAATGGTCTGCCTAGAGATGATGATTGGAGAAACATTTCTCATTTTGTGAAGTTTTTAGGACATGTCTATGATTTAACATTGCCAGTTTTTGGCTCATTATATGTGAATTCTAATCAAGTTCTCCATGAATTTAGTGATGTGGTAACATTGTTGAATTCCTAAAAAGTTAGTGAATATGTTGAGTTGAGAGAAATGGGGATAAGGACGAGGAAAAATATTACAAATATTGGGGGAATAATGAAAATTTGAATTTCGTTATGCTTTATGCTGTGATTCTTGATCCTCGATTTAATCTTCATTATGTTCAGTGGGTGACTCAAAGAATGTATCCTAATAGCAGTACTCTTCTTGCAAGTAAGGTGAAAGGATTTATGCACTTTTTGACGAGTATAAAAGGTTAAGCACTCAATCATCTCACATTACTACATCACTGCCACACTCATCTTCATGCTAATCCATTTGTTCTGTTTCAAATGCATCGCACAATTCTCATGGAATAACACAAAAAAGGTGACATTTGGATGTTGATACTAGGCGTGAGTATGATATGTTTCTGAATGAGGTTGGAGGGATTGATAATTGAAATGAATTGGACAAGTACATTAGAGAAGAAAGAGAGAGAGATAATGATAAATGCTTAGTGCTTTAATTCATAAACGTTGTGAAAAAAGAATATAAGACTTGCCTAAAAAAGCAAATAACATAAATTAACACTAGAAAGCTAATAAAATAGCCATTAAATGAAAACATAGACAAAAAATAAAGGTAATATGCTTGATTATTGAGTTGATTAGCTTTCTTCTCTGTTTTCTCTCTTCTTATTTATACTCCTCCGTGCAACATTCTATTTGCCGGCTAGTGCCCAAGAAAGTCCGCTACTATTATACCATTTCTCCTTTTTCGTGCTATTTCTTTGGTCCACGTTTGCCTTCATCAGCCATTCATTTGATCATGCCCCTTGATCTTCGATCAGGTGGTTACGGTTTTATCTGGTTCTAGAGCCGATCTCCTGGTTTCCTGCTAATTTTGCCGATTCGACTGACTTTCTCCTTTTGCTCATCAGTCGACCTAGGATCCATTCCTTTCATGATTTCATTAGCCATTCCTCAGCTATTTCAACTCCTTTTTTCCCTTAGAATCCTATTTAATTTAGTCTTGCTCGGCTAGCCGTTGCTTCTTGCCTCAGCCGTTGATGATGGTTATTTTTAGGCTCAATAATTGTCAAGCCATTTTAGGCAGCATAAACTAGTCTACTAAATTTCATAAAGTCTTAGGATCATTTTCCAATTGATCTCATAAGGAAATTGCTCATGGAACTCAATTTATGCGTAAATTGTATATAAGATCAGTTCAATAACTTTGTAGACCATAGCCTGTCTTTCTGAAAACCTTTATCACTTGAAAGGACATTCTAGTATCAACTCCTAGACATAATTAGAAAGCTCTAGAACTTAGGAGATCCAAAGAAATTAGTTTCACTGAATTTGGATGTATAAAAGTTAAAATTAACACTAGAAAGTTAATCTTACATTGCTAATTTCATGAACCCAGGCAATGTAAGATTATGATTGGATAGGCTTGAYAGCTTACCCTAGCATTTATAATTTAAGTTTATAGCTACTCCAATGATTGAACTAGAATTACTTCGTGACTTGCTTTAGGTAAGAAATCAAAGAAACTAGTCACATACTCCTCTCGTAATCAGGTGAGGTCTAAAGTTGATTTTCTTAAACATTTTACAATTTTTGTACTGAATGCATGAATTACCTTTATCTTGGTTACAATTTATGCTTTTGAACAAGATAAATGGCTTTTGATACTTTTAAAAGTGTTGCATGACTCGAGAAGCATCATTTACCTTGATTTATTCTTCATGATCTAAGAAAACGATCCTGACACTATTATTCCTGGTATGTGAGAAAATTGCATGATCATAATCTTGCATGGATTCTTGTGATGATGAGACGAGTACTCTATCCGCTATCTCGTGAAACTAGTCGGCCGGACAAAGTATTGTACTAGGCCAGTCACTAGTACGARGACCTTTTGAGCCGTCAGACATCAGTTCTTGAGATAACCATATGGCCTAGCCGGTGGTAATATGCTATGTGAATTGGGAATGCATTGTGCAGGCATTTGTGCCCCATGTATCCTCTGTGTACTTGATGGATGCTCGTACCCTTAGTCATGAGGTTAGACCCTGGACGATTGATCTGTGTTCCCCTTCTAGCAGGCGCTCTTGCTTGCTTRCTTGAAGAGGTTATAAGGTTGAAAGTTGCATGCACATACGAGGCAAGTATCTTGACCCACCAAATCAACTGGGTGGTCCCCAAGTAACTTTTATTTGCATATTTATTCATACTTTCTTGTCATAAGATTTGTTCGATTTTTCACAAAACTCTGTCAAAGTTTCTCATGCTATTGCACCATAAGTTGTTTTGCATTGCATATGGTTGTTATGATGCACATGCACATTGTTCATTTACTTGGAACTCATTGGGCGCAACTCATTTTTCCTTTACTCACATTTTAGTGATAGGTGAATAAGTGTTAAAAGTAGCAAAGAGTGTCAAAGAATTTTAGGAGTTTGTGAATTGTAATAAGCCTAGCATTAGGCTTTCGATTCTCGCTCTTGTATTAGTGTTGGACTTATTTGTYGTTGATTAGGGTTACAACTTAGCTATATGTATTTTAAGTTTGAGGATTGGTTATACTTATTTATTCAGTTGTTGTATGTACACGTATCTTGACTGCGGAGAGCCAGGTCGTATAGCTTCAGTGGAACTAGAGGAAGGTGGATCGTCAGACAAAAAACCAGCACTAGTTTAGTGTTTTGAAGCTAAATGATTCAAATGAAGATTTTGGAGCTTCTTGAGGAGGAAAATGGATTTGGTGCCGGATTATAGCCAAAATAGCATCCGATTTTGCTTGGCGAGAAAAAACCGACCACGATTTTTTGCATAATCTGGCCACGTTTTCGTTAGTTTCTAGGGTTTCTTGCTTTCTTTATAAATAGGGCATGTTACAACCCTAAAAGACTAGTCTTTCTTTGCATTTTCATAGCTTTTTCATACTTTTGTTGGAGAGAACTTGGAGAACTCATTTGGGGGAACATCTAGGAGGTGTATTCAATGAAGTTACATAAGGATTTGTTCATCAAATTCGGATTCTTTCTTTTCCATTTCTTGATCGTAATCATGACCATTATATTTTCAATGGCTGATTTAATGACTCTTAGGCTAAATTCTTATTGTTGGTTGGGCTTTTTGTGAAGATAGTTTCTTTAAAATGATTTGAATATTTTTGTGCCTTTATTATTCATTCCTAAACTATCTCAGTTTTTAATTGTGTTTTGGCACTCTRAATGAGTTTATAGATTAGCTACCTATAAATTGATATTCTATCGATTGTGAAGGATTGGAAGGTGAAATAATTGATTAAGAACTAAGCAATGATAACCTATAGTATTAAAACGACTAGGGATAGAAATGGTTTCTATTGAGTGGTCTCCGAAAGTAGGTGACCATGGATAGTGAAATCAGGGAATTTCATAAATCATTAATGCAATTTTAATTAACCTAATTCACATAGGGATATGGCTTTAGTGATTCAAATTARGGGGTTTATGCCAAGGGATTGGGTAAAACCTAATTTAGAAAATTCTACCGTTAGCAATCAGATAGGATTCGAAATTATAGTAATAAATGTGTGATTAACTTGGGTTATTATTAGAATAAATYGGATCAATACCATAACCAACTCCTTTTTATTCCATAAAAGTCTTTGAAACTTTAGTAGTTAACCTCAAAATTAGACTTTCTAGTGTTTACTTTTTCCATTTATCACTCATAATTGATAGGTTTAAATTATGGAAATTTGATAATTTTGGTACTCAATTAAAAATGATCGTGGGATCGACACTTGATTCACTCACTATACTCTTTTGGACACTAGTACACTTGCTAGGATATAGTGCGCCAAGGTTTTTTGGCGTCGTTGCTAGGGAATTTTAATTGATATCATATAGTTGTGGAATTTCCTTGAGATTGGACCATTTTCTTTTGTTTGTTTTATTCTTGCTTTCAAGTGTGTGTTTCCTTAGTCCAAATGCATACTAGATATCCTAATGAACCTTTAGAAACTAATACAAAGGATCTTGAAGTTATTCTTAAAGACAATAGGAAACAAATTAACTAGAGATGGAAAAGCTAAGGTAAGGGACGGTGAAATAATAGAGTTGGGGGATATTAGCAAATCCAAGGATAAGGAATTAGGGTTGACAAGGCTAAGAGTATGGGCGACCAAGAAAATGAGGAGAAGGTCAAAACCCTTAGAGAGTATAATAATCCAGCGGTGGAAGGGGCTCACCCTGCCACACTCGACCTAGAGTATTCATCAATAACTTTCACATCAAACCCGCGATAATCCAAATGATCGAGCAATGTCTTACATGAGAGTATTCAACGTGCAAATGTAGKAAGAGTAGAAAAATCATACATATATCTATGTTCACTTTTTACTACGCCTCTAGAATGCCATAAAATTTCCCTGATGAGACAAGTGTCCTTGCCTTTATTTGGTTCTCAAATGCTGTCTCAAAGGGTTACTTAGGGTTTAAAGATGGTTTTTCTTAACCCCTAGCAACTGTTCTGGGTAGATTTAACCAACTCACTAATCATATGAATATGGCAATAAARATTCGTTACTAACTGTAGAATGAAGATGTGTTATGAAAAAGGATTTGGACTGGTTTTTGACACCCTCAATCACTAATTGATCTCTTTTGATGTCTCAAAGGACTTCAACTCAAACATTTACTGTCAAATAACCTTAACCTTAACAATTAGKCTTTGTCAAGTCCTATTACCTCACTTAAGGATCCTAAGAAGCAGTTTAAGAAAAGARAATCAGATTTACGCTCCAAGAATTAAACAACTCGTACACATTTGCTAAACTTCTCTTCATAAAATAAGAACTAATTACGGAACAAAGTAAAATCCAATTAAAACTAAATTAAAATAGAAAATGATTACAAAAAAAAAAAAAGGAAAGATTATCCGCTTATCCCTTTAACAAACCGTTAAAGATTTTAAGCTAAATATGAGTTTTTCTGTTGAAAGAAACCAAGTTCTACTTGAAAGCTTGTAAAAAATATAAGACTTCTGCTTCCTATTCTAATCTATTATACACTAGCTAACTCCAACCACTTACTAAATAGCTAACCCCTTTTCTTGTTCATTTGAACCTTCTTATGCAGATAGATTTAAGATTGAGTTGGCACCGCCGTTGCTTTCACCCTTTCTCCCAAGACAGATGATGACTCAACATTCTTTGTCTCTCCTTGTCTACTTTGGAAATGCGGGGCCCACTGACTCTTCCATGCTTCAGCGTATTCGAGTAAAATATTGAAATCAACTTAGACCAATAGTCAGATGTCATTTTCAGCCAACTTTTCATGTAATGCAAAGGGTTCTTCTTTTATTTTGTGCCACACGTGCTGTACTTTTAAATTCTGGGCTCCTACATGAATGCTGTAGCATTTTGTTCTTCCTGATCTTAGTTTGGACTCTTTTGATAAGTGGCAGTTTGATGTCAACATCATATAATTATCCTTGTGTCTTATTCATTTTATCCATTTTACTTTGTCCTTCTTGTCCCTCTTGACCTAAAATGCTCCGAGGTCAACTTGAACAAATTTTTTTAAGTACTTAGTTTGATCTTCTAACTGCCATATGTAATATAGATATTTCTATAGTGCTTTTGTTTGACATTTTTGTTGCATTATCTCATCTAGAATTTTTTCG
Organism: Rhazya stricta; assembly: GCA_001752375.1. Lineage (NCBI taxonomy): Eukaryota > Viridiplantae > Streptophyta > Magnoliopsida > Gentianales > Apocynaceae > Rhazya > Rhazya stricta. The sequence continues at coordinate 925,403 of MEJB01000026.1, read as the reverse complement.
TTTTTCCTCTTATATCAAGCAAAGACTTTTCTTGTTCCACATCTTCCTCAGCTTTGTTTTTTGATGCGCGGATGCAGAAACATTATTGGCATTCTTACAAGTACCTTTCATGACCAAACTTTTCAGTAATAAATAAGCACTTTACGAACTATTTTAAGCTGCAAGCATGCTAAATCTTATTTATCTAAAACTAAGGGAAAATACTACTGTATATAGCTAAAATAATAAGAATTAACACGAAATTGCAAAAATAGGGGTTAAAAGTAAGGTATCCTCTAAGTGTATCTCTCCCCCAAACTTAAATCATTGTTAGTCCTCGAGCAATCCTATAGCAGGTAGAATGTATTTGGGCAAATTTCTTTTCCTCATCATGCATTATTGGAAAAAATGTTGTAGCAATTATGTAATACCCAGGATGTTATTTTCCTTCCACAAATTTTATATGATTGTAAAATTTATGTGCCAATTAGATTTAACAAGTTATCTCTGTTATTATTGTTTTTTTGTGCACTTACATAATAGTATGTTTATTTAAATATGGAATTTACCGTGCTAATTAAATTAAAGTTTTTAGTTAATTAATCTAGGCTCGACTTGTTAGAACCCATTCGTTTCTTTTCAAAACCTAGAGCTAATTTAATGTTTGACTTTTGCCCAAAGGAAAGCCCACAACTTTAATTTATTGGGCTTGGATAACGACGTCCGAAAGGGAATTGCTTAGGACCCAATTTTTTTTTTTTAATAAAGAAGTTTCAGAACCTAAACCTAATTCCCATTATCTTCTCCATCTCTGGGCGCCGCCACCCCTATTTCTAGAAAATCTTGCCACTTCCACCCCTCAATTGCACTGACTGCCCCTCCTCCCCCTGCTGACACTGTACGGCCTTCTCATTGTCTGTCCGGGTCTCCTCAAGCCTAGTTTTCGAGATCGCTACTCGAGAGTTCAACGAGCGATCACAGCAGCCACCATGTCTTCTCGTTGTTGCTCCATGCGTCAAGTTTGCAATGCTRCTGCACAAAGCTTAGCGTTTCACGCGACTTGTGCTGCACACTCTAGCCTCGTCCAAATCCGGCTGGATCAGATCTGAATCTATTGAACCTTCCTCTGCGTGCTACTGTGGCTACTACTAGTCAGGCTGCTCGAAAGACCGACTCTACCAATCACCGCTCGCCACCTTTATGTAATACCTGAGATTTAAGTTTCTATTTTTCTTTTCGAACTTTATATATATATACAATTTATGTTCTAATCCACTAATTAGATTGTATTCATGATTGTTAGTAAATTGATTAATTTATAGTGAAAAGACTTAGAGGCTATAACGTTCGACGTGGCAATCAGAAATAAATAATTATTTCCTTAATTTATTATTTGTTATGCGTCAATATGTGAGTATGTTTATTTAAAGGTGAAATTTTATCACTTTACTTTAATTAAAAGTTTTAGTTAATTAATTTAGACTTGACCTGTTAGAGCCTGTCCACTTTCTTATTTCAAATCTGAAATTGGATTTGGAGTTCGATTTTTGGGCCAGAAGGAATAACTAACTAGATTAATTTAAGTTGGGCTGTGAGTATGTCAGGTAATAAAAATGGCCGCGAAGAAAATTTTTAGTTAGGGTTAAGTTAGCGTTTTGTAATATAGTATTAATATATATGAGACGAAGGTGACTGGTTCATCATCTTTCCTTAAAACATAAAAACCTAACCCCCCTCACCCACCGTTTGGCCCTCTCCTCCCTCTGGCCCTCACCGATTGCCAGCGCCTTCCCTCTCTCGTCTTCTCTCTCTCTCTCTTCTGTGCGCCTCTTCTCTTACGGTTGTCGAACGCCACTCCATTCTCCTTCCGGTTCTCGTCAAGCAAACCAGATGACCAGGTGGACCAGTGCTCACCAGGTGCCCAGACGCCCAGTGGGACCAGGTGGCCCAGGGACGGGCCAGTGACCAGGGCGTCGGACGCCCAGCGACCAGACAACCCGGCGCCCAGGCGCCCAAGGGACCAGGCAACCACGCACGTGCGCGACTAGGACTGCCGTTCGCACGCTCGGAGCGTATTTCTTTCCCTAGCATGATTGAYGCCATTACATGTTAAACTCGATACCATGCCTAAGATTCAGGATTCGAGGTGAATCCTTAGTTTCTTTATTTAAATTAACCGAATGGCCTAGGTTTTGTATTATGTAATAATAATTAAGAAATAAAATATAGAATACGTTTAATTGAAATTTAAGTTAGTATGATTAATTAAAAGGAGGATATAATTCTAGAAATATGTTGGAATATAATTTAGGGTGAAATTTAGGGTTGTATGATAAAATAATGTATATTGTGATTATGATTATTATTGTTATTTTAAGAACAAATTGGGAGTCATGCAATTAAATTATACTATTAATAGTTCGGTTTTTATTGACATGGAAATTCATTTTGAGAAATTATTAGTTAAGGTCACTATAGGAAAAACGATGAAGGTATTAAAGGTAAACACCTGTGTTAAATGAATGTGTTCGGTTAAACAAGTTTCAGATGAATATTCTTTGTGTAATAATATTAGGATACTGTGGCACATTAACGCTGTGGGCAACCAAGGCATCCCGCTAGCGAAAGAAAACAAATTTATTAAGAACTGCAAGTAAGTAAATTCTCACATTCTCATTAACGTATATGTGTTGTTGTTATAATTTAATTGCTCCTAGGTGACTTGAATRTGTRTTGAATCTGAGTTCTATGTAAGTAAATTYCGACATTCTCATTTAGTTATGATGCAAGTGTGTTGTTATCATGATTTTCTTATGTGAAATGAATGTAAATTGATAATTGCTCTTATGTGCTATAATGTTATATTATTTCCAGTATATGAATGTTATTAATTATTGACATGTTAGAAATTTTAAGTTAAGGTTTTATGTGGTCCATGAGCATGTAGATTGAACTAGTTGCATATTCTCTTGTACGGACATAATCATACATTCAAGAAAGGAAATGTTTTTAAAGAATGCAATTTGGAAAAGTAAATGTTTTGAGGAATGAAGTTTTTAAAGATGTTATTTTTATGATAAATGATTTCCAAACATTAAGAATTTTGAAAAAGGTGTATAAAGCCAAAGTCATGAAAGATGTGAGTCGGAAATGGGGCGTGGGGGATCGGCGCACCCGACCTAACCCTCTTGTAGGGTGGGAAATTCATGTGTTCACCTCTTATGAGGTGATGTTCAAGAAAAGTTAAAGAAATGTTAACCGCTTTGCGGTTCTACTGGTAGAAAATGTGATCGGGTTCCAAAGAATAATGGCCCACTACAAGCTTAATGGCTAGGCATTACACTAAGTGAGCTCACAACTTTAAAGGAGTGAAAATGTTTGACAAGTTCTTACATTTTGAAAGGAAACTTTTTATGAGAAAGTTTATGAAATGGAAATGTTTAGAAAGCTTTTATTGAAAAAGTAAAATTTTATAACTTATGACATATAGGGCATTATTCATGCATTCATGCAWTGRATTTGCTTACTGAGCTTAATAGCTCACCTCATATTTCCTTATTTTACGTTTCAGGTGATGATTAACCAGATGGTGCATGGAGATCATTTGGGAGCAGGCTTTGATACCCAAAAGTCGTTCTGTTAATTAATTTTTTATTTATTTATGAACTTGTTGAAAGTTTAAAATTTATTCCTTTTATTGTCAAAAGCTTTCGCTGAAATTTTAAATATATGAGAATTAAGTYGGTAATATTCCCGAATTAGGGCAGTTTCTAATATGGGAGTGTTACACTTCAGATACAGAATATCCGTCAACCAGTCACCGAAAGCTCGATTGAAAATAGATTTCAGTTCTGATTAGCTAAGTCTGGTCAAGTGCCCAGGCTCCCAGGTGACCAGACGCTTAGGCGCCTAGGCGACCAGGCACCATGCACGACTAGTGCTGTTGTGCACTACTCGTTCGCACGCCCAAGGCGCAAYGTAGCTCTGAGTAGCACAGTTACGATTTGTCTAATTAAAGGTGAGACCATTGTTTAGTCAATTTTATTAATCAAATGACTTATGTAATTATGTTCATTATTGGTGATTGTGGGAAACATTAAGTAAGTGAATATATGATTTAAGGTCGGATTTAATTAGTATGAGGAATTGACTTAGAACTGTATTGTGTTTGGTGTTATCATTTATCATTGTTCGGAAGAGTAGAAAGCCATGAAATAAATCATATCCTTGGGAATGTTATGGTTTCGATGTGAAATTAAGTACGGGTTAATATTAGTGAATGATGTTCATATGATAAATAAAATATTTTAAAGTCGAACAGTTATGTTAAATGAAGTTTCTTTTTGGTAATAATAATTAGAATATTTTCAGGCACATTTACATTGGGGCCGGTCAAGTGAATCTGCTTTGCAATTAAAGTAGAATTTTAACGTTAAGGACTTCAGGTAAGTGAAACCCCCATACTCATTAATTATATTCCATATGTGATATGTCTTGTAGTTATAATTGGATTTTTTGTGTGATATATCTTGTGATTATAAGTGGATGGTCTTGTGTGATATATATCTTGTGGWTATAATTGGATTGTTTTATGTAATATGTCTTGTGGTTATAATTGGATTGTTTTATGTGATATGTTTCTACCATCGACATGTGGGGTAGTTAAGTTCAAATTTATGTAGTTTATGTCATGGGCATGTAGTCAGAGTGTTTTACATCATTTCCTGGCATGAGTCATAATCGTGCATTTAGAAGGTGAAGGTTTTAAGAAATGAATTTTGGAAAAAGAAATGGGATTTTTATGAGTAATGATTTTCCAAAAATGTTAAAAATTTGAAAACAGATGTAAAGCCTAAGCCATGAAAGATGTGAGTGGTCAATGGGGAGTGGCAGACCGACACACCCGACCTTACCCTCTTGTAGGGTAGAAAAGTRAGTAATGTTCACCTCTCGTGAGATGAAAAAGTGAAAGGAAAAGTTAAAGTAATATTAACCGCTTTGCGATTCCACCAGTAGAAAATGTGATTGTATTGCAAAAAATAATGGCCCACTACAAGTTTAATGGCTAGGCGTTACACCAAGTGAGCTCATGACTTTATGAAATGAAATGTTGGAAAGTTCTCAAGTTCTGAAATGAAAGTTTTATGGGAAAGTTTATGAAATGAAAATGTTGGGAAGTTTTTATTGAGGAAGTGAAATTTTAAAATTTATGACATATAGTGCATTATACATGCATTCATGCATGGGATTTGCTTACTGAGCTTTATAGCTCATTCCATTTTTCACATTGTGCATTTCAAGTGATGAGTAGCCAAATGGTACGTCGAAGTTGTTTATGTGCAGGTTTTGATACCCGAGAGTGGTTATTTTAAGTAAGTTTTATTGAATAAGGAAAATGGTTGAATAGAGTAATTTTTATGTATTGTTTACGATTTTATTGATTTATTCAGTCTTGCATTAAAATCTTTCAAAGTTTTCGTAGAATTTAAATTAGGTATGTGTTGAGTCGGTAAAAGATTGTTGGGATARAAGGTATTTCTATATTGAATGTTTGTTTGGTTTTGAATTCATTATATATATGAGCATTGGAAATGTTTGTGAAATTTCTAATTGTATATAGGAAGTAAATGTTGATATTACAGATGAAATTCTGCCGAAATTTTTATAAACCTTTTGTATTAAAATATTCAAATTCTTGTTTTCTATAGTTTTTCCAATATAAGAGTGAATAAAGTTAGTAACATTCCCAGGTTAGGACATTTTCTAATCTGGGGGTGTTACAAATTATGTAGTCAGAAAGGTTAAATTAAGACTGTTGTGCAAAGTGGAAGAAAAATTACAAGCATATCTAGAACAAACTTAAGGACCTTACAAATCATCAAATGATGATTTATCATAGTAGCATAGGGATTATATAGTGAAATTTTTAGAACAATGATTAAGCACAATTGATGAAAATTTGATAAAGATAACTTATAAATTATAAGAATACAAGCGGGGGGTTTTTGCTATAGCATTGAGTTTTCAAAACTCGGACTTTCTATTTAGATATTTTCTTGTGTCATAGGTGCCTTTTGATGTAAAGGCATACATGGATTACATGAGTGCCCATGATTACATAGAACTAAGCACAGCTTAAAAATTATGGTAGCATACTTTTATGTTGCTCCCCTTTCTATGCAAAAAAGGACATGGGTTTCAAGAGTGCCGATGGTTACTTAGGTACCGAAAATAGCGGAGTAATAATCATTTTTTTTCTAAGCCTCTCATCAATTTTCCCCAAACTTATTTGAAATAATGTCCTCTTTTATAACATGAAATCATTGTAAAAAAATCCTCTTAAAAATTCCCAAATCTAATTCCTCATGCTCAAAACCTCTTTTACTAGATTTAATTTTTATGAATTTCGCGAGAAAATGTCTAGCTTTAATTTCGTGAGAAAATTGTAATACCCGAGATATTACTTTTTATGAATTTTGCATGGTTGTATGAATTGTGTGCCAACTAGTGTTGGATAATTTTCTATGTCATTATTATTTAATTATATGTTTAATAAGTATGGAATTATCGTGTTAATCGAATTAGGATCTTTGGTTAGTTAGTGGCTTCATTTGTTAGGCTTATTCGTTTCTCATTCAAAAAYGAGATTTTTACCGAAAGGAAAGYCCGTGGAATTTAGTTTAATAGACTGGATTGGTTATGGAATAGAGCCCCAAAGGATTTAGGCTAGGGCCCAAGTTTGAGAGAGAGAGAGAGAGAGAAAAAAAACCCTAGATCAGCCTAACACCATCTACGCTCTTCCACAAAMCCTTCCTGYTGCTTACACCTCCTCCTTTCTCCCTCGTTCGATGCCAAACCGATCATCACTGCCACCACTCACTAGTGTTTGAGCACACTCGCCGGCCACTCATCGCCCAAATCCACTTGATATCGCTGCATCTCTGGATCGGATCTAGTTTTGTCCAGAGCTGCCCGATACCGCTCGTCCCTGCCTTTGCCGCACCAGTCCAGAGCTATCTGCCAGGATCTCGACTGGAGCCGCTGGTTCTAGCTGCTCATCATCCATTCAGATCTTCTCTTTCTGTCTATATTCAAGCTTGTCCAGATCCATTTTACCTCGGTGCTCGGAGATGCCCGCTCGCAGCACGCAATTTGCTAGTTGCTCACCAGTCGCCAGTGCTCGGAGCTGCGACCAGATCTCGACACCGATCTCATCGCTCTGCTTCATCGTCGCGCCTCCGCCACCAGATCTAGCCAATCTGCCATAGCAAACTTGTTCTGCTTGCATTGCTCCGGCTTAACCTTCGAATTTGTCGTGTGTCATCTCGCAGTGCTTCGGCTAGGCCACCACTGCTCAGTTGCTCGCCACTTTCGTCCGCCCAGGAGGGTGTTCGAACCAGCAGTAGCTTAGAGGCTAGGTTCCTTGCTAGCTGCTCGCTGGCTTCTAGAATAGGGGATGCCCAAGCGACCGAGCACCCTGACGCCCAGGCTGCCAGGCACCGTAGGCGACCAAGGCTATTGCRTACATGCTGCTTGAGCGCACGCCCGAGGCGCAACGTTGCTTCTGCAACACTTAGAGTTTGTCGATTTAAAGGTGAAAATATTGTTATTCGATTTTAGAATTTAATGACTTGTGTAATTATGTCCTATAGTGAAATTGTGGCATAACATAGATTAGGTTTAATACCCGATCTAAGAATGAGTTTAAATTATATGAAGAATGTATTTTAACTTAGAAATGTATTGTTTTTGGTATTACCATTATCAATTGTTGAGAGGGGTAAAAAGTKATGAAATAAGTTGTACCTTTAAGAATGTGATAGTTTGGCAATGTGAGAATTAAGTATGGGTTAAAATTGGCAAATGACTTTCATAGAATAAGCGCTAAATGTTTTAAGTTTAGGCAATCGTATTAAATGAGTTTTCTTTTTGTAATAATAATTAAGTCATTTTCGGGCGCATTGACGTTAAGAGCGGTCAAGGGACTCCGCGTTGTGATTTAAATAGAATTTTAATGTTAAGGACTCTAAGTAAGTAAATCCCCATATCCACCTACTTTTTTCAGTGTGTGTTATATGGTGACTATATTGGACTATGTTATGGAATGTGTTATGATTGTGTTTGATTATTTCATGAAATATATATCTCGTATTGTTATTATGTTGAATGGTGTTTAAATATAGTTTTATGTAGTTCATGTCATGGGCATATAGTTTATCCCATTCTACATTATTCTTGGCATGAGGGATTCGTACATTTAGAAAGTGAACGGTTTARGAAATAAAATTTGAAAAGAAATGAAATTTTATAAATAAATTATTATCAGGAAAATGTTAAGATTTTGGAAAGGAGTGTAAACCTAGCCATGAAAGATGTGAGTGGGAAATGGGGCATGGGGGACCGGCGCACCCAGGCCAACCCTCTTTTAGGGCAGGAAGATAAGTAACGTTCACCTCTTGGGAGGTGAAAAGATGAAAGGAAAAGTTAAGTGATGTTAACCGTTATGCGGTTCTACCGGTAGGAGATGTGATCGGGTTTCAAAGAATAATGGCCTATTATAAGCTAAATGGCAAGGCATTACACTAAGTGACCTCACGACTTCAATAAAATGGAAATGTTTCACAAAGTTCTTACATTTTAAAATGGAAGTTTTATGAAAGTATTTAGAACGATTTATGGAGGAGGTGAACTATGAATTCATAATATATAGTGCATTTCACATACATTCATGCATGGGATTTGCTTATTGAGCTTTATAGCTCATTCCATTTCCTTCATTCTGTATTTTAGGTGATGTATAGCCAGATGGTGCGTGGAGGTCGCTTGTRGGCAAGCCTTGATACCCCGAAGTATTATTTAAATAATTTTAGTAAATAAGATAAATGGTTGATTAGAGAGGTTTTATGTATTGTTTAAGATATTTCTTTATTGATTTAAMTATTCGTGCTTTAAATTCTTTCAAGTTTCGCAAATTTCATTTTGGTAAATGTTAAGTTAGTAAAAGATTGTTGGAATACTATATTTATTTATATTGAATGTTTGTTGGGTTGGAGTGCATGTTGTTTACGAGTATTGAAAATGTTTGAGAACTTTCTGATTGTATATAGGGGGTAGTTGTTGAAATTACAAAGGAAACTCCGTCGAAATTTTGATAAAACTTTTTAGACAAGTGTTCGGATCTCTTTTGTTTCCTACAGCAGTTGATATGTTTATGAGTAAGGTCAGTAATATTCTCGGCTTAGGAAAGTTCCTAATTTRAGGGTGTTACAAAAATAGTGCAAAAAGAACACTCAAAGTTATTCCAAACCATGTTCCAAAAATCACTAAGCAAGTTCAAATGCTTTAGCATAACTAGTATTCAGAAATATCCTATGTCGTTCTACCATAGCTACAATGAGAGTAGAATATCATAGCAATCATAAAGATAGAAGAAGGCTAAACCCTAGATTACCCAAAACAAAGCAAAACTTCATGCAAAAAAATGGATCAAAACATCAAAGCCTTAATAAGATGAATCAGAAAACAATAACATTCTAAATTACTAAAATTAAAAGTCATGAGAAAGAAATATGTTACCCATGGGCTGCCTCCTATAGCACTTAGTTTACAGTCATCATCATGACTATTCTACAAAATCCTTCACCTTCAGGTTATTAAGATGGTGATCCCCTCTCCTGTATTTTTTCCAATGGTGTTTGATCTTCAACCTATGCACTAGAGAAGCTTTTCTTGGTCTTATCTCCACTTACTTTGTTGGATCCTCAAATCGTGCCATTTCTTAGTTTTGTTCTTTTCCACCTTGGCATTCTCATATGTGATCCTTCTAAACTTCTTTGCTTGATTAAATTATATTGTGCTTTGCCGTCTAATTGCTGTATAAGGAATTTCAATAGCTACCTCATCATAATTGTCTTAGCCTTTTGTTGTCAACTTTGTTACATCATTGATGCCACCATTACTGCAGTATGCTTGTAATTTGAATTGCTTATCTTGAAGTTCTTGAGGGGTGGTGGAGGTGCTCTTTCCTTTTTCTTCTTTTGGTTGCTCTGCTGCGACTGTGCTGTAGCATTGTTCTYAGCTAGTATTTTTGGACCCTTCCTTTTCTTTTCTTCATGAGTGTCTTACTCTTTGATTTGTATAGATGTGTCACTGGACATTGTTTYTTGAGTTTGAGAGATTAATACTACAATAAATTGCTCAACTTAGGTCTCTAGATTCTTCAATGAGATGGTTTAATTATGAATGTTGCCATCATTTCATGCCATATACTCCTTCAATAGACTCTCCATGGTATCTGGTTATTCATACACATATGATCCTTGCTGCTATCCTTGTCGGAAAAAATGGATTTGTTGGTTCATTTTAGAATGGATGAATTTCCACCTTAGTTGATCCATGAGAGTCCAATCAGGGTTATGTGTTTTAAAGTAGAGATTATTCTAGTTTCCCACGTAACACACTAATTCTAGGTTTGATGGATAGTTTTSATATGYATGATTCTCACCATAATAAACACATCATATCCCAAATTGCTGTAACTTTGGAATTTCCAAGGGCATATTAGTTTTGAGAATATTGGTCCTTAAAGCCACTTCCACTGTCAATGTTGTCACTACATCGACTTCATAGGTGCCAATGCAGATATCTAGTATAGTGCGGCCCATTAACACGAGTATTTCTTAAGTACCTTAAGTACCTTAGTACTATTACTATTCCTTTCCAATGGTTAGCTCTTGGATTATTCATGTACCTACTTAGTTTGCTAACTGTGTAAGGCTATGTATGATCTTGTATAATTCATCAGGTAYATCAGATTGCCAATACTATTTCTTACTCTACTTGAGAGATACCCTTGTTTCTATTATTTGATAGATGTTGGCTTGTATCTATCGGCATTCTAGCTGTGCTGGAATCATCTACGTTGGATTTATCAAGAATCTTGTCAATATAATGTGATTAACTCAAGATAATTCCATCTAGCCTTCTTTAAATTTTAATTCCAAGGATTATATTAGCTAAACCTATATTCTTCATGTCAAACCTTGGGTTTAACATGTTTTTAGTGGATTTAATCATCTTATTATTGCTACCAAAAAAAGCATGTCATCAAAGTAAAAATATAAAATGATATAGCTATTTTCAGTGTCTTTGACATATGTCACATTTGTTGATTATATATCCATTTTCTATCATGGCATGATCAAACTTTTCATGCCATTGTTTTGTGCTTGTTTCAAGCCATATAATGACACCACCAATTTACAAACTTTGTTTTCTTGCCCTGGTGCAAAAAATACCTTTAGGTTGAACCATGTAAATCTCTTATTCTAAATCTCTATTTAGAAAATCTGTTTTCATATCCATTTGATACATTTCTAGATTTCACAGTGCTGCAATTGCTAGTATCATCCTGAYAAAATTTATTCTCGTTACTRGAGAATAAGTATGAAAACATTCATGACCTTCTCGTTATTTGTAGCCTTTAACTACAAATTTTGCCTTGCACTTGTCTATAGTTCTATCTGCTTTCGTTTTCACCTCCAAAATCCATGTATATCCAGTGGTTTACAACCCTAAGAAAGATCCACTAGTTCCCAGGTAGGTTTTGTAGAATATAATCTATCCTACTTTTAATCGCCTYTTTCCACTAAGGTCCTTCAAAAGAGTTGATGACTTCTTTAAAGCTTTGTGGCTCACTCTCTAGCACATAAGTCAAGAAATTTGGATCATAAGATGTAATACCCGAAATTTTTCTTTTATTAATTTTTGTTTGATCGTGTGAATTTGTGTGCCAACTAGGGTTGGATAATGTTCTATGCAGYTATTATTTAATTATATATTTAATAAGTATGAAATTATCGTGTTAATCGAATGAGGGGCCTTAGTTGGTTAGAGGCTCGATTTGTGGGCTTATTCGTTTCTCAGTTGAAAGCTAGAGTTTTATAGAAAGAAAGGCCCGTTGAATTTAATTTAACAGATTGGATTAGTTACGGATGGAAAGGCCTGAAAGATTTGAGTTAGGGTCCAAGTTTACAAATAAAAAAAAAAAAAAGGAAAGGAGAAAAAAAGAGAAAGAGAAAATTTTAAAAAAGGGAAAAAAAACCCTAAAATCCTTCTTCTTCCTCTCTTGGTTGCCACCGTCGCCTCCAAGGTGCTAGCACCCCTCCCTGCCGCACTCGCCGCCTCCTTTCTCCCTCTGTCTACCCGATGCCGCATCGATCATTGCCGTCCTCCCCCTTTCTTCTCTTTAGCAGCCACTGCGTTTCTTCTTCTCTCCTCTTTCTCCTGCCCGATGTAGCTTTGTCGTCGGATATCTAGAAGTTGCCGTACACCCTCGCGGTACAGTTCGGAGATCGAACTCGCACGTCTCCTCTGCACGCATAGCTGACGGATCGCTTCCTGCTAGTTGTCRATTTTTGCAACCCGTGCAAAGGGGTGTTGCCTAGATCCGAAAACTTGCTGTCCTTGATGCTGCCGCCTTAGTCACTGTGTTGCTACTCATTGTTGTACGACCTTTGCGTGATCAGATGAGCGCTGAAGTCAGAGATCACTGCTCAAGGGGGTGCTTCCAACTCATCAGCTTCGACCAGAACAAGGAGCACTCGTCTGTTTAGGCCTAGACCTATAGGTCCGATCTCTCCCTCGCATCTGCTCGTCATTGTCTTGCTCGCCGATCACTGTCGGCATTGTTCTGCTACTTAACCGAGTGTTTTCTGGGGTGGAGTTGCTACGATTGGTGGTTGACCTCTTTGGAAAGCTACTTATCGACTAGATCTTCCCCGATCTACAACTTTGGTCAACCACTCGCCGAAAGCCTTGCCRAAATCAGGTCTAGTGTATGCTGTTGCTGGGTATTTTGGTTTCCTATTTGCCAATTTTGGGAAGCGCCCAGCAATATGCGCCAGCAAGCGCCCAGCGCCCAGGCACCCGACGCCCAGACGCCTATGCGACCAGGGCTGTTGYGCGTCGTTGCCCAAGTGCACGCCCGAGATCCCATACCACTTTCGCGACACTTGGACTTTGTGAATTTTAAGGTAAAACATTATTATTTGATATTGAAATTTATGACCTGTGTAAAATTATGTCCTAAAGCAAATTGGTGGGCGAATACAGATTAGGTTTAATACCTGAACTAAGGGGTTTAAATTGTACCCTTAAAAAACGTGATAATTGGGAATGCGAAAATTTAGTATGGATTAATAAGTGGCAAATGACATTTTTGGAATAAACACTGAATATCTAAATTAGGGCAATCGTACTAAATGAACTTCCCTTCTCTAATCACAATTGGGTCGTTTCGAGTGCCTTAACGTTGAGAACATTCAAGTGATTTCACTTCGCAATTCAAATAGGAAACCTTTAACGTAAAGGACTCTGGGTAAGTAAATTCTCAAATTTYATTAACGCTTATGAATGGATGTATCTAAATTCCTTTAGGTAGATTAATGTATTGTATATGAGATTCTATGCAAGTAAACTCCCATACCCGCCTATCTCTTTTGTTGTGTATTATGTGGTGGCGGTATGGGATTATGTTATGAAATATGTTGATTGTGTGAAATTTTTTTACATGTTTCATATCTTGTACTGTTATTATGTCAAATRGTATGTTAAATATACCTGTATGCATTTCAAGTCATGGGCATGTAGTTGGTGTTCTACATCATTCCTGGCATGAGCCATTCATATATTTAGAAAGTGAAAGGTTTAGGAAATGAATTTTGAAAAGGAGTAAATTTTATAAATGTAACATGTTCAAGAAAATGTTAAGATTTTTGGAAAGGAGTGTAAACCTAGCCATGAAAGATGTGCGTGGGAAATGGGGCGTGGGGGACCGGCGTACCCGACCCGACCCTCTTGGAGGGTAGGGATATGTAATGTTCACCTCTTTGGAGGTGAAAAGAGGAAAGGAAAAGTAATGTGATRTTAACCGCTTAGCAATTCTACTGGTAGGAATGTAATCAGGTTCTAAAGAATAATGGCCCACTGTAGAGCTTAATGGTTAGGCATTACATTTAGTGAGCTCACAAATGTAATAAAATGAAATGTTTTACAAGTTATATATTTTGAAAGGAAAGATTTTGTAAAAAGGTTACGAAATGGAAATGTTTAGAAAATTTTCATTGAAATGGTGAAATTTTATAATTCATGACATGTAAGGCATATTTATGCATTCATGCATGAGACATGCTTACTAGGATTTATAGCTCATTCCATATCTCTCATTCATATGATGTGTAGCCAGATGGTGCGAGGAGGTTGCTCGTGGGCAAACCACAATACCCTGAAGCATATCTTAAATAAATTTGATGGATTAAGATTTGTTAGAACCCATTATTTATTGATTTGCATACTCAGATATTGCCATATAAACAATATTGACGGATTCAGTCATTCCATTTCCATGAAATTGGCAAAAAAACCTACTGTGGGATCTTTTATTAACACTTTTTGAACAAGGGTTAAGATTTCTTTTATTTATTTACGCAGTATTGATTGTTTCTACGAGTAAGATGATGTAATACTCTTCGGCCTAGGAAACAGTTCCTAATTTTGGAGGTTTTACAGTTTTTTGTAACGACCCCAGATTAGGTAACCTTTATCCCTAACCCGAGAAATTACCGTCATTCTATTCGCAATATAATCAACTATCATTTAAACATCAACATTTATTTAAAAATGAAGACAGCGAAAGTCTCAAACAATTTAAACCGTTCAAAAGAAAGACAGTGGAAGCTTTAGAATTTAAACCATTCAAATAATAAAAATATTATTACATAAATCGATTCGAAAACCAGTCCCGGTATCATAGCTTGCCCACAAGAGACCTCCTCGCCCCATCTGGTTACATATCATCTGAAATGACACATAAGAAAAGGATTGAGCTAAAAAGCCTAGTAAGTAATCTCATGCATGAATGCATGAACATGTCTTACATGTCATGAAATTATAAAATTTCGCCTTTAAATAAAAGCTACTTTCCAAACATTCCCTTTAAAATTTACTTACAGTAMAACCTTTCCATTTCCATTCGTTCGTGAGCTCATTAGAGTGTAACGCCTAGCCACTAAGCTTGCAGTGGGCCATTCTTATTTGGAACGCAATTCCATTCCTACCGGTTGAACCGCAAAGTGGTTAACATTCAAAAAAAGGTTTTCATTCCATTCTCACCTACCCTCCAAGAGAGTAGGGTTGGGGCGCCGGTCCCTCACGCCCCATTTCTCACTCACATCTTTCGTGGCCAGGTTTACACTCCTTTCCGAAAATTTTAACATTTCCAAAACTTTTACCTTTTCCTTTAAAATTCTATTTTCTAACCCTTCACTTTCTAAGTGCGTGAACGACTCATGCCAAATGTGATGTAGAATTTTAACTACATGCTCATGACATGAAATGCACACAACCTTATGTAACGTAACGTTCAATAAATAGCACATGATATGAAAACACAATAGCATATTCTTTAACATAAAATGCTGCTAGATACGAACAAATCAACATCTTTTCACAATTACACACATCAACATAGAATTTCATACAAAACATATTAAAGCAATTAAAAGCGTTCAATTTTATTCATTTATAATGTTAATGAATGAGAGGATTACTTACATAAATCTCAGATTAAATAACAATCACGCACATACGTCAATGAGATGAGAGGACTACTTACCTGAAGTCCTGCACGTAAACAGGTTCTTACTTAAGTTGTGAAGTGGACTCCTTCAATCGATCTCAACGTAAGGCCTCGAAATGACATAGTTGATTATAAAAGGAGGGTCTACTTAGTTCGATCGTTCCAACTCATGTATTATGTGTCTAATCAAAAAATGTCCTTTATTAATTATTAATCCATTCTTAGTTCCTGCATCACCAATTATCATGTCTTTTTAGGGTTACAATTTAAATTCCTTAGCTCGATTATAAATCTAGCTATGTTTTCTCATCAATTCACTTTAGGGCATAATTATGTACAAGTCATAAAATTTCAATATTTAGTGTTAACATTTTCACCTTTAAGTTCACGACATCCAAATGTCTTRAGAATAGCAATAGGTCTTCGGGCGTGCGCTCAAGCGGCRTGCGCGCTAGCATCTGGGCGTCGGTGTGCATGGGAGTCCGTGCGCCTGGGCGTCGGGCGCCTGGTGCTGCTGGTCTAGCACTAGCACCTGGGCATCTCTGCTCTGGAAGCTGGCAAATCACCAGCCAGCTTCTAGCGAGCTTCAGCAAGGCAAGAAGTCCAGCCCTGATCTGGGTCGCGAAGCAGCAGCGTGGGTGGATTGTGGTGTCGCGCAGGTCATCGAGCAGAGGAGACGATGAAGGCAAGTCTAGCTGCAAGACAGAACGTCCGAGCGGCGYGAACAGCAAGGAAGACGACGGAGTGACGGCCACCAGCAAGGGATTTGGCTTCGGATCAGGAGGCGAACCGCTTTGCGTTGGTCAGCGCTGGCATGAACCTCAGATTGTCAATCCGAGTAGAGGGAAGTCGGAGAAGAGGCTTGGGGAGGAACGGGCGATCTCCCGTGTGCGCCTCACACAGCCTCAGCGATGCGCGGTGCGAGTGGTGTGGTCTGGTGCGGCGGCCGATCGCAGGTCATGGCAACCAGTGGCCACTTCAAGCTTCGGCAGTGGAGGAAGGGAAGAGAGAAGGAGAAACAAGGGAAAACCATGACGAGCAGCGTCAGGTTAGGTAGAGGGGAAACGGCGGCGGCGGGAGGAAGAAGATGAAGCGTTCTAGGGTTTTTTCTTTTTCTTTTCTCCTCTTTTTCTTTCTTTTTATTTTCTTATATATTTTCTTTCCTTTTCTTTTCTTTTTTAATTTATATTTTGGGCCGTAACCCGAATCCTTTGGGCCTTCCCGTCCAAATCTAACCTAAAATTCATAAATTTAATATAACAGACTTTTCTTCGATAAAAAGCTCAACTTYCGACTAACAAACAAGTAGGCCCACGAGTCGARCCTTTAATAAACAATARTTCTTATTCGACAYGGACAATATTTTTTCACCTATTAAACGTACAATTTAAARAATATTGACCACATATAAAATGTCCAACCCTAGTTGGCACACAATTTCACGAGATCAAACAAATATTCATAAAAGTAAAATCCGGRGTGTTACAGTTTTGGTATCAGAGCTTAGAGTTTTAAAAACGATTCTGTAGACTTCATAAGAAAATGATTTATGAATTCTTAAAAAGTATATGGGTATCAAGTCATGCCACAAGCTTCCTTTCTTGGACCATCTGGTAAGTTTATGTTTTGATTTAATTCTCCAATGAGGTTAACGTTATGTGTTATAGCATGTTGTCCATATATCTTTTTAATTTTGGGGATGATGTATAATGTTTGGAATTTTGAAGATTTATTTAGACAAGAGGCACGTTCCATTTGTAATACCTAAATGAGATCGTAAATGTCGTTTCTTACCTATCCACGAGATGAAATTAAAGGTGTAACGAATACAAATTTGATGCCAAATTTAGGAAAAAGTGTTTGTCGAATAAAGTCTCTGAAGAAAACCTTTTTGCTAGGAATGTGATACTTAAGGTGTTTGTAGAATAAAGTTTCCGAAGGAAATCTTTTATTAGGAAATGGGATACTAAATCTATGTTAAAGTATTGTTTAAATGCTTAAGATGTGAAACTATCTTGGTATGTAAATGTTGAGCAATTATAAGCTAATTGGTTACTTTGGATGGATAATATTTGATAAGTAAGATATTGAATTTCTTTTGACATTGCTCAAGGAGTTTTTGATCAATTTGAATAGGTTTAACTTTGGTTGGGATTTAAACAAAGTATTTTTCCATAAAGAGATGCAAACGGTATGGGGTTTTGATTCCAAGATGCAGAAAGGAATTAAGAACAAATTTGTGATTAGATTTCAGAGTATAAGATTTCGATTTTGACTTTTGATGATTTTGGGCTTTCGATGAGAAGATCATTGAGTTGAATTTCTATTTTGTTAGGAGATTGTACAATTTTCTTCTTTAAGAAGTTGATCTGATTTTAACTRTATTTGAGGAGATTAAGATGTTTTTGAGGAAAGGAATTAGAATTCGTTGGAACAAATATGGTAAGTTGGATATAGCACAATTTAAGAAGTGGTGATGTATGTAAGCTTATCAATATATAAAATAGGGTTTATGGACCTTCTAGAATTATAAAAGGCCAAAATGTGATTTATTGYGGGAAAAGTTAAAATACYACTGGATATCTAGTGTTTTTTTAATATTTCAAGAAATTTTTGAGGTTTAGTTGGAAAACTAGTCCTACTAATGGAATTAATGATCATGCCTAGTTTTCACCATGGGTTGCACATGTGATGTTCGTAAGGAAGAAAATGGATCTATGAGACTATTTTTAAATTGTATAGAGTTGAACATGGTGACAGTAAAGAATAGGTACTGGTCGCCTAGGATTGATTATTTATTGATCCATTTTAGGGTGTTATATATTTTTCTAAGTTTGATCTATAATCTGGCCACCATCAGTTGAAAGTCAGTAAAGAGGAATATCTCAAAGATTGCCTTTTTAAACTTGTATGGATATTACAATCTATTAGTGATGTCTTTTTAGGTTAACCGATGCATCTGTTATATTTATGATTTGTTGAGTTAGATGTTAAGRAGTGCTAGGATTAATTCRTCATAGTTTTCATCGACGAGATATTAGTTTACTCTCAATCTAGGGAAGAGTATGATAAACACTTGAGTATGGTATCTTAAATACTTAAAGATCGAGAAACTTTTTCGTAAAATTTAGCACGTGTGAAATTTAAATTGAATAGCGTGCTATCCTAGGATATACTGTGACCAACAAAGGTATTGTAGTTCACCCCACTAAGATTATGACAGTTTGGAAATGACCAACATCTACCAATGTCAGTGAGGTTCATAGTTTTCCTGGGTTAACTGGCTACTTTAAGATTTGAAGAGGGATTTTTCTAAAATTGTCTCGCTCACGATTCAATTTACTATAAAGAACACGAAGTTTATCTGGAATTCAGATTGTGAACACAATTTTGAGGAATTAAGGAAATGACTAACAATTATTTCAATCCCAAACAATTCCCCAAAGTTGTGAGGAGTTGTGATGTATAGTGATACCTTAAGGAAACGTTTGGGCTGAGTCTTGATACAACATAGCGAAGTATTTGTTTATGTCTCAAGACAATTAAAGGATAAGAGCTTTACAAATAGAAGATCTTTTAGTGTTTACGTTCGGATTTTGTAACTATTGTTAATGGAACTCTTTGGTATGGCGATAGACTGTTGTTCCTATAGGAAGAGACTTTGAGGAAATTTCATGATATGACTTAATCAACTTATCTTGGAGATGTACAAAGATTTAAGGAATCATTTTTGGTAGGTTAGTATAAGCCGCGATGTACCAGAATTGGTTCAACATTGACTTACTTGCCARCAGGTTAAAGCTAAATATCAACGGCCCTGAGRTCTAATTTAACCCCTTATGGTTCCAGAATGGAAATGGAAGCGTATTAGTATCGATTTCATTGTTRGGCTGCCTAGGACGAGGAAAGGGTATAATGCTATTTGGGGTGATTATGGATCGTCTTATGAAGTCGGCCCACTTTCTGCATGTTAAGACTACCCGTAGTATGGAGAAATATGCACAGTTGTATGTGGTTGAGATTGCCAAAGTGTGCCACTGTCCATTGTGTTCGATTGTGACCCAAGGTTTACTTCTGCATTTTGGAAGAGTTTGCATAAGGTTATGGRTACTCAATTAAATTTTACTACCGCTTTTYACCTACAAATAGAGGATAGACCGAGAGGACGAATCGAATCTTGGAGGATATGCTGAGAGCTTGTGTGATTGACTTTTGAGGAACTTGGGATGAAGTCCTTCCTTTGGTGGAATTTCCTATAACAATAGTTATTAAGCTACTATTGGGATGGCCCCTTATGAGGCACTCTACCGAGGGAAGTGTAGGTCGCCAGTTCATTGGGATGAAGTTGGTGAGAGGAAGTTGTTGGGTCCCGAGATAGTGCAACACACCGTAGATGCACTTGAAAAGATTCGTCAATAGATGAGAACTGCTCAAAGTAGACAGAAGAGTTATGCGAATAGGAGAAGGAAGCAATTGGAGTTTGAAATTGGGGACAAAGTCTTCCTAAAGGTGGCACCTATGAAGGGGATTATGAGATTTGGGAAGAAAGGGAAGTTGAGCCCTGGATTTGTTGGACCTTTTGAGATCCTCAAAAGGGTGGGCGACTTAGCCTATTGGGTTGCCTTGCCACCAACCCTATCAGGTGTACATAATGTATTTCATGTCTCCATGCTAAGGATGCTAAGGAAATATGTTTCAGATCCCTTCCACATTCTCAATTATGAAGCGTTGGATCTTCATGAGAATCTAACTTACAAAGAGATGTCGGTGGAGATATTGGAAAAGGTGGAAAAGGTATTGAGGAGGAAGGTGATAGCGTTAGTTAAAGTTCTCTGAAGGAATCATGCAGTTGAGGAGGCTACTTGGGAACAAGAGGAGGAAATGCGTGATMAGTACCCACACTTGTTCAGTGAGTCCTAAATTTCGAGGACGAAATTTGTTTTACAGRTAGGGTATTRTAATACTCAAAATTTTTCTTTTATTAATTTTTGTTTAATCGTGTGAATTTGTGTGCCAACTAGAGTTGGATAATCTTCTATGCAATTATTGTTTAATTGTATGTTTAATAAGTATGAAATTATCGTGTTAATCGAATGAGGGTCCTTGGTTGGTTAAAGGCTCGATTTGTGGGCCTATTCGTTTCTCAGTCCGAAGCTAGATTTTTATCGAAAGAAAGGCCCATTGAATTTAATTTAATGGATTTGATTAGTTACAGATGGGAAGGGCCGAAAGATTTGGGTTAGGGCCCAAGTTAAAAAAAAAAAAGAAAGGAGAAAAAAGAGAAAAAAAGAGAAAGAGAAAATATTAAAAAAGGGGGAAAAATCCCTAAAATCCTTTTTCTTCCTCTCTTGGTTGCAGCCGCTGCCTCCAAGCCGCTGGCACCCCTCCCCGCTGCACTCGCCGCCTCCTTTCTCCCTTTGTCTACCCGATGCTGCACCAATCATCACCATCATCCCCTTTTCTTCTCTATGGCAACCGCTGCGTTTCTTCTTCTCTCCTCTTCCTCCTACCCGACACAACTTCGTTGTCAAAAATCCAAAAGCTACCACGCACCCTCGTGGTACAGTTCAAACATCGAACCCGCACGTCCCTTCTCCACGCATAGCCGACAGTTCGCTTCCTGCTGGTTGCCAATTTCTGCAACCCRTGCGAGGGGGTGTTGCCTAAATCCGAAAACTCGCTGTCCTTATTGCTGCCACCTCAATCACTGCCTTGTTGTTCGTTGTTGTGTGACCTCTGTGTGACCGGACGAGCACTAGTGTTGGAGAACGCTGCTCGACGGGGTGCTTCCAACTCGTCAGCTTCAACCAGAATAGGGAGCACTCGTCTATTTGGGCCTAGACCTACAGGTCCGATCTCTCCCCCGCATCTGCTCGTCATTGTCTTGCTCGCTAATGGCCGTCGACATTGCTCTGTGACTTGACTAAGTGTCTTTTGGTGTGGAGTTATTGCGGTTGGTAGCTGACCTCCTTGGAAAGCTACTCACCGACTAGATCTTCCCAAATCTGCAACTCCGGTCAACCCCTTGCCGAAAGCCTTGCCAGAATCAGGTCTGGTGTAGGCTGTTGCTGGGTATTTTGGTTGGCGATTAGCAAGTTCTGGGAGTGCCCAGCAATAGGCGCCAACAAGTGCCAAGCGCCCAACAAGCAAGCACCAGATGCATAGGCGCCCAGAAGCCTAGGCGACCAGGGTTGTTGTGTGTGCTGCCCGAGATCATGCCCGAGATCCAATACCACTTCCGCAACACTTGGACTTTGTGAACTTTAAGGTGAAAACATTATTATTTRATATTGGAATTTATGATCTGTGTACAATTATRTCCTAAAACGAATTGGTGGGAGAACACAGATTAGGTTTAATACCTGAATTAARGAGTTTAAATTGTACCCTTAAAAAACGTGATAATTGGTAATGTGAGAATTTCGTATGGATTAATAAGTGGCAAATGACATTTTTGGAATAAACACTGAATATCTAAATTAGGGCAATCGTACTAAATGAACTTCCCTTCTCTAATCACAATTGGGTCGTTTCGAGTGCCTTAACGTTGAGAACATTCAAGTGATTTCACTTCGCAATTCAAATAGGAAACCTTTAACGTAAAGGACTCCGGGTAAGTAAATTCTCAAATTTCATTAACGCTTATGAATGGATGTATCTAAATTCCTTTAGGTAGATTAATGTATTGTATATGAGATTCTATGCAAGTAAACTCCCATACCCGCCTATCTCTTTTGTTGTGTATTATGTGGTGGCGGTATGGGATTATGTTATGAAATGTGTTGATTGTGTGGAATGTTTTTACATGTTTCATATCTTGTACCGTTATTATGTCGAATGGTRTGTTAAATATAGTTGTATGCATTTCATGTCATGGGCATGTAGTTAGAGTTCTAATCATTCCTGGCATGAGCCATTCATACATTTAGAAAGTGAATGGTTTATGAAATAAATTTTGAAAGGGAATAAATTTTATAAATGTAACATGTTCAGGAAAATGTTAAGATTTTTAGAAAGTAGTGCAAACTAGCCAGGAAAGATGTGAGTGGGAAATGGGGTGTGGGGGACCGGCGTACCCGACCCGACAATCTTGGAGGGTTGGGAAATGTAATGTTCACCTCTTTGGAGGTGAAAAGAGGAAAGGAAAAGTAATGTGATGTTAAGCACTTGGCGGTTCTACCGGTAGGAATGTAATCTGGTTTCAAAGAATAATAACCTACTACAGAGCTTAATAGCTAGGCATTACACTCAGTAAGCTCACGAATGTACTGAAATGAAATGTTTTACAAGTTATACATTTTCAAAGGAAAGATTTTGTAAAAAGGTTACGAAATGGAAATGTTTAGAAAGTTTTCATTGAAATGGTGAAATTTTATAATTCATGACATGCAAGGCATATTTATGCATTCATGCATGAGATATGCTGACTGGGCTTTATAGCTCATTCCATTTCTCTCATTTTGCATTTCAGATGATGTGTAGCCAGATGGTGCGAGGAGGTCGCTCATGGGCAAATCATTATACCCTGAAGCATATCTTAAATAAATTTGATGGATTAAGATTTGTTWGAACACATTATTTATTGTTCTGGATATTGTTGCATTTGGGTAATTATTGAAATCGCAGACTCTGTTGCATTTTTATTAACACTCTTTGACAAGGGTTAAGATTTCTTTCATTTACTGTAGTAGTTGGTTGTTTTACGAGTAAGGTATTATAATACTCTCGGCCTAGGACAGTTCCTAATCTGGGGGTGTTACATAGGATTTTTCCATCCTGACGTTTTTGCTACGTCTTGACTCTATCTATTTTTCATCTTGGTCCTGGACATCGTTCATACTTGACCATTTAGAAGAACTTACGTCCTATATGGCCTATGCAAAAACACTTCGATGTGATGATCCGCCCTCCCCTACGTTCCACTGGGGTTGTACGAGTGTCGTCTGCCTCTTGGCAGTCAGTACACTTTAACATTCAGAACAACTAAATCCATAATTATAATATAAACATCTCATTAATTACATAATCTTACAATCTACATAACTTTAATTATACAAAAAACTAAACTTTACTATACAATCTACCAAAACAAATAAGAGGAACTCTTAGATGATAGTACATATATTCTAATCATTACAAATGATTATAAATCTCCAGGCTTCACAAAATTTCTATACAGTGTCACTCTTCTAAAACTGAAGTCGCTTAACTTCACTAAACATTTGTACCTGTCACTAAAACATATAAAAATTTAGTACGCTAGGCTCAATGAGTCCCATGAGTGTGTGATAGTATACAATTTTAACGATAAATATCCAAAAAAAATGGTGCTTCAATCTAAGTAAGAAGAGATCAAACTATTGTTTGAAAAACGATATCTCTGAAGAACTAGTTCAGAAACATTCAATGCTGGTACAGAATAAACATGCAAAGATTAAGAAAACATTTCATGCCAAATATAAAGTCAAGAGAATCAAACCTTAACTGTAAGAGGTTTACTCTAGGGGTTAGGATATATCAGTCTTATCGCTCCATGTATGCATGCGATTTACAACCGAATCCCATGCACAATAACTATTTAAGCCGGCTAGTCACGACTATAGGAGTCAGTCGCCCTCAAGTTAAACCCTAACCAAGGGTACGAGCATCTAATATTTATTGTGGGTAGAATATGGCCCAACCATCCACTTGAATGGATTCGGCCCACCATAGGTATGATCCACAAGTTTTGGCCATTTGTCAACTCCCCTAACCAAGGGTACGAGCATCTAATATTTATTGTGGGTACAATATGGCCCAACCATCTACTCGAATGGATTTGGCCCACCATAGGTATGATCCAAAAGTTTTGGCCATTTGGCAACTCYCAAAGCACTATCGTCCAAGCAGCTAAAGAGGTCCTCGTGCTAGGAACCAGCCAAGCATAGTACTTTGTCCACTGGACTAGTACTTGGAGTCACTGATTGAGTACTCAATCATTGTAATATATCCATATGCCCGTCTCAATAACAAGCTTGATGTGCAAGTAAATCAATGGACTGATGAAATTCGTAACTGAATCCATGTCAATTGAAAAAATAATCCTTATCTAAATTCAAGTTTTCACGTCAATTGAGTAAACATGGTATATGATAAGTTATGAATTTGATATGTCATGCTAATATAATATCTATGATGCGTGAAAGCCTTTCAAAATAACATGTAGGACAGTTTTCCAAAAGAGTTGAAGAATATGATTGTTGAAAACATTTCTCTAGGATACGATATACAAAATCACACGTATTTAGGAGTTTAATAAAATAGGGAACTCACGTTAAAACAATTAATAACTCACTTGAGTATTATTGATTTATACCTTAAATGTTTAATTTTCTTGATTATCATGTCCTATAATCAGATTATAAGAAATCATCTTAGTCTACATCTAGAAATGAGGTTACAATAATTTTAGTAAAGTAAATGATTCTTTAATTATCATCTGAGATCTTAAGATTATAGTAAAGTCGAGTTTAGGGTTTCTGGAAATTATTCAGTTAATAAAATGGGTATGTGTTGGGGTTTCTGATTCATAACAATGTAAAGGTTAATTTATTCCAATATGTTGTCTTGAATAAAATAATAAAAATACATTGTAATATAAGTAATTCAATCATATGTTCTGCATTCATCAATCTAGGACCCCATAACATAGTTATATGTATATAATTGTATTTCCAATAATAGAGGAATCTTAAACCTCAACACTAAGGCACACCACATCACAACCAATCCACAGAGGAATCAATTCCAGATTCCATACCACGGTAAGGGTAGTAGTTAAAGAAGGAATAGGTACAAGAATATGGGAAATAGAATAGGGCATTGCTCAAACTTACAAGCACAAGGATAAATAACTTAATTTCCAGCTCATAGTACAATTAAAATCCTGCAAGGTCCTTACACAACAATAGAGGCATAAGTTTTAGAATTAACTGGCCTCACAAGGCAACATCACTATTATTATGAGGAATAATACATCAAAATCACCAGCTTTAGGAATAGAAATCTAGCAGTAAAGCAATTGAAATGCTAAAAGAGTATAAAATGCTCAAACGTTAAGCATCAAAATCCTTTTGTTCATCTATCACTTTATAAACCTATTTCATTTTACTCGTAAAGGAACCATGCAAATACTTGATAAAAGACTAAATAAACTCAAGTCCACCAAAGTATACTCCAAACACAAGAAAAACAATGATGGTATGACCAGAACCCTATCCAACTACTGATACATGTCCAAAAGAAATAGTAACTACAGGGGCTATTATTACTGATAAGCCATAACTCTAGCTTAAATAAGTTGAAGTTTAGATCTTTCAAAATGGACAAAAGAAAATACGGCCATCAAATCCAATGCTTAGGTTTAGTACTAGCAAATGCAGAATCATATGGAATCTTGAATAAGCCAATTGCTATGACTCATTATTAATTGTAATAAATCTTCATAAGATCAATAGAAGGAAAATGCAAATGATTATATGGAGTAATCAATCAACCAAGAGAGAGTCATGAAATACTGAAATCAACATTAACACTGTCGAATTTGTTGACCCAAAATCACTGCACAAGAAAGGCCGCACTAACAAATAGCTCCAGACATGTTTCTTTGAGATGATACTAACAATCAATAGGCCTTGAATAAGAAAAGAGAATCAATTGAGATGTAGAATAGAGAAGGTAGTAGTAGGGCTAAGAATTCCAATAGGTTAAGACTAGAAGACGAACCGTTATTGCTCYACAATTTCCAACAAACAAGAAACTGAAAATAAGGAGGAAAAAAATAGACCTACTCAGTAGTGAAGAACACAAGACCACCTTTGCTGTCCAGTATTTTGCTTCTTTAAGGTCARACCTCACKGGAAAACAAGGAAGATAGAGGGTATGCTAGACTTTAAACTACAAAAACGGACGATTTGAGATATCATTCTTTTGTAGAATTAGTCCAACAATAAAAGGAAAATCACACAGAGTTAAACCTTACTAACACAGACTACTAGAAACCTATCGTCGAATACATTATACAAAATGCCTAATCAAGATGCAAACTGAAGTCTAACAGATGATGAGAAACCTCAGATGACAAACTAGATACATATAGAAGCATTTAGGTTCTATATATAAAATTTGACTAGAAAGAGTACATGAGCTCGAGAAGAAAACACCTAGAAGTAGCTCTCTCCTTGTATTTATTTGAAACCAAGCTGACAAAACAAGGTGAAGACAAACACAAAGAAGTAAAACCAAATAAAGCTTCCATCGAACATAAACACCCCTTGCTAAAGTTAAGTCAACACCATCACAAAAGAAGCACCACCAATTATCACGAAGATTAATAGCAKAAGCAAAAGATTTCACAAATAAATGAAGATATACATGTCTCTGTGCTCTATCTCTGCTTACTAGAACCAAACTGCTGATCCGGGGAAATTAAGGAACCAAAGCTCGCTTTGCTACCTGATATTGTTGTACGATAAAGGAGAAGAAGGAAGTGCTAGTAGAGAAAACTATAAGAAAAAAAAGGGGACAAAAGAAAGAAAACAAAATGGAAGGAACAAGAAGGCTTTGGGGAAAAAAAAAATTATAGCTAATAGCAACTTAAGGATGTATAAAACATATTGAGGCAGTGAARGGGCTAACACAGGACAAAATGGACAACAACAATTTGAGGTAGAAAAATCAGGAGTGCTTGAGAAGAAAAAAAGGAAAGAAAGATGAATCGGGAAAGAAAATTGGTGATGTGGTAGTGACATGAGTGTCGACCAAGGAATCAAAAATACATTAAAAATTATATGGTAAAAGTAATTCTTACCATTATTTCTATTATTATTATTATTAAATGATACTATGGCATATTTTCCATCCACTAGAATTGTTACTAATCAAATTCCTTCTAACCGACGAACCAAACTACGTTTGATTATTTAAGGTAAGTAGTAAWTATATATCTAAATAAATATTAGAGAATTATTCTAATTCTGAAATTTTTTTGGTTAACATCTGACTTCTCATGTAGTTACGTTTTACGAGATTACATGTTAACAGATAATCCCCAGAAATATTAGGGTTTTACATTAGAATCATCACGGGAAATCGATACTCGCTACTGTTATGCGCATAACTGATCAAGATGCATTAATCCACAATTTTTTACCTTTCTTATACTTTTCCAGTGTAAGTGGATAGATAAAATTCCATACGCAATAAAGCTTCCAAGTATACATGGTCCACAAGTATATAGAGTGACTTATAGTATCATCCGACAAGGATTGTTGGTTCAAAAGTGATGGTTTAAATCCCTAATAAAATCAAATAGTTCTTGATGGTTGTCATGAAAATAAAGTAAAGTAATATAAAATTATCTAGTTACAAGGATTCGTGAACAGATCATAGCAATCACACACACAAAAGATGATTGAGAGCTTAGAAGTGAGTTAGAGTTAAGAAACCCCAATGAACTAATGTCCAAGAAGTCAAAACATTAAAGTTGCAAATAGGCTACAGCAACGGCTGCTAAGCTTAATGCTACAGCAAATGCTTTGTAATGCCCGAAATTTTTCCTTTATTAATTTTTGTTTGATTGTGTGAAATTGTGTGCCAACTAGGGTTGGAAATTTTATAGTGATTAATATTCGCACGTTTAAGTACGAAAATATTGTCTATGTTGAATAAGAGTCATTGGTTGGTTAAAGGCTCGACTCGTGGGCCTATTTATTTCTTAGTCGGAAGTTGGACTTTCATCGAAAGGAAGCCCGTTATATTTAATTTAAGGATTTTGGGTTAGATTTGGATGGGAAGGCCCGAAGGGTTTGGGTTACGGTCCAAAATATAAAATTTAAAAAAAAGAAAATATATAAGAAAATAAAAAGAAAGAAAAGAAAAGAAAAACGAAAAAAAACCCATCTTCTTCCTCACGTAACCCTAAGCCGCCGTGCCGCTTCTCCTTCTGCTGGACCTGACGCCACTCGTCGTGGCTTTTCCTTGCTCCTTCTTCTCTCTTTCCTTCTTCCACTATTGACGCTTGAAGTCGCCGCTAGTTCTTACGATTTGCGATCGGCAGGCCGCTCGCTGCACCAGACCACGCCGCTAGTCGAAGGACGCCGCTAGCAACGCTTGTTGTTGAGGCTGACCACTTGCTGGAGTCGCTGTGAGGCGAATGCCAGGAGAYCGTCCGGTCCTGTTGAGCCAAGCAGCCCGCTCCAGGTCTATTCTCCGGCTTCCCTTTCTCGCTCTCGAGCTTAGCTCTGCAATCTGTTATCCGTGCCATCGCCGAACAAAACGTCCGCCAAAGGCGCACGATYCGTGCCTCCAGATCTGGTAAGCCATCTTCTTCTTTTTCTTCTCTACGTGACCAGATCTACACGACTCAGACACTCGCCAGATCTGCCATCGTCATCCTCTCTCCTTCTCTGCGTGACCGGAACTGCGCGATACCATTCGCCAGATCTACCGTCGTTTTCTTCTTCTCATTCTCTGCTCAACAGTTTTTCTCTTCGACTGAAGCCAGAATCTCTTGCCTTTGGCCATCACTTTGCTCTCTGTCCTTGCTGCTCACATCACCGAACATTGCCGCTGTGAATCCACCAGTTGCGGCTGAGATCATGACTCACTATGGACCAGAGTTCTGTTGCTGTGTGGCAGGTGCTCTGGTCGTGCGTCAAGGAGCACCACCTGGTGCAGCACCGAGCAGTGCCCCGAGCTGGTGCAGCACCAGGTGCCCAGCAAGCACCAGGCGCCAGCGGGCATCGGGTGCCCAGCAACACCAGGGGCCCAGCAAGCGCCCAGGTGCCCAGTGCCAGTGCCAGGCCTTCTGACGCCCAGACGCCCAGGACTGATGGGCACCCCGCTTCAGCGCACGCCCGAGAAACCAATACCACTTCCGAGACACTTGGACTTTGTGAACTTAAAAGGTGAAAATGTTAATATTTGATATTGAAATTTATGACTTATGAAATTATATCCTAAAGTAAAATTGTGAAGAACATAGATTAACTTTAATACCCGAGCAAAAGAGTTTAAATTGTAACCTTAAAATGACGTGATAATTGGTAATGTGGGAACTAAGAATGAATCAATAATTGGCAAATAACATTGTTGGAAGAAACCCTAAATATCTAAGTTGAGACAGTTGTAGTAAATAGACTTTCTTTCTGTAATCACAAATAGGTTATTTCGAGTGCCTCAAAGTTGAGAACGGYCGAAGGATTTCACTTCGTGATTTAAATAAGAAATCTTTAACGTAAAGGACTCCGGGTAAGTAAATTCTCCCATTTCATTAACGCATGATTGGATGTATCTGAATTCCTTTAAGTAGATTAATGTGTTAGATATGAGATTTCTATGTAAGTAAACTCTCACGTTTCATTAATGCATGTATGCTTCTAAATTCTTTTGTGCTGAAGTGGATGTGTTGTCTATGAGTTCTATGTAAGTAAATTCTCTCACACTCTCATTAAAGCATATGCATGGTCGTTATAATTAAATTGCTCTTAGATGAATTGAATGTGCATTGAATCTGAGTTCTATGTAAGTAGACTCTCACTGTCTCATTAACGTGTGTGTGTGATTGTTATTGAATCTGAGTTCTAGGTAAGTAAATTCTCACATCCCATTAATGCTTATGAATGGATGTAATTGAATTCTTTTAGATAGTTTAATATGTTGTATACGAATTTTGTACAYGTAAACCCCCATACCGCCTATCTCTTTTGTTATGTGTTATGTGGTGGCGGTATTGGATTGTATTATGAGGTGTGTTAGTTGTGTGGAATGATTTATGTGTTTCATATCCTGTACTTTTTTTATGTCGAATGGCATGTTAATTACAGTTGTATGCATTTCATGTCATGGGCATGTAGTTAGTGTRCTATGTCATTCCTGGCCTGAGCCATTCATACATTTAGAAAGAGAATGATTTAGGAAATGAAATTTTGAAAGGGAATGTATTTTATAAATTGTAACATGTTTAAGAAAATGTTAAAGATTTTTAAAAAGGGGTGTAAAATCTAGCCATGAAAGATGTGAGTGTTTGAAAAAGGGGTGTAAAATCTAGCCATGAAAGATGTGAGTGGGAAATGGGGCGTGGGGGACCGGCGCACCCGACTCTACCCTCTTGGAGGGTAGGGAAGAATGTAATGTTCGCTTCTTTGGAGGTGAAAAGATGAAAGGAAAAGTAAAGGAATGTTAACCGCTTTGCGGTACTACCGGTAGGAATGTAATCGAGTTCCAAATAACTATGGCCCATTGCAAAGCTTAATGGCTAGATGTTACACCCTAGTGCTCGCAAATGTAATGAAATGAAAGGTTTTACAAAGTTCTTGCATTTTGAAAGGAAAGATTTTATGGGAAGGTTATACAAGAAAATGATTTGAAAGTTTTCATTGAGAAAGTGAGATTTTATAATTCATGACATATAGGGCATGTTCATGCATTCATGCATGAGATTTACTTACTGGGCCTAGTAGCTCATTCCATTTMTCTCATGTTGCATTTCAGGTGATATTTAGCCAGATGGTGCGAGAAGGTCGCTTGTGGGCAAACCAAGATACCTTGAAGTTATTTTAAATAAATGTTATGGATTCAGATGATTGTTGACTAGAATGATTTTTGCTTATTATTAAGTATTTCTTATTTGGTTTAAATTCTTTTGGGTTTTTGCAAATTCATGTCAGTGAGTAAATGATGACATTTTTGGTTAGGATAAAGTTTCTTAAGCTAGGGGTGGTACAGGCTTAGATAAGTAAAAATGCAAATCGAGACATAAAACGACCTCACCTTTTCTGTTTGTTGGTCCTTGCTCCTATTACACTAAGTTGTTCTATCTAATAGAGTTACTTAGCTTAAGGAACGCGAATAAAAGTTCAAGTCTCATATGATTTTATAGGTTGAACATAGATGTCTCTAATATTCAATGGCATTTTCTAAGATATTAAACATTATTTTAAGATATCCAAACCCATATTTACTCAAGTTTTTCACTTCTTTTAATATCTTTTAGAGTTCAAGAAACTCACACAAATACTATTCATGGCCACAAAATAGTGAATATAAACAATAGACATCCTTGTGTAAAGCATTTATAAAGAGGAACTCTTGCTCAAATCATTCAAACAAACATGAGTATATTAGTTCATCAAAACTCTAACTTCTAAGAAGTTAGTTYATGCTCTTAAATGTAAGAAAATATATAATATGAAAGCTTAACATCTCAACATAATACTAAGAGAAAGAGAAACAAAGCCTAAAGAGGTTGATAAAGGCCCATAGTGAAGTCCTCCTTGAGTTCTTCTTCTTCTTCTTCTAAGCTTCCCTATTTTTGCTCCCTTTCTCTCTCCTCTTTTTAGCCTTTCTTTTCTCTCTGCATATGTTCTGTAATTTCTCCCAAGTGGGTTTGTCATTCTCTTTCTCTCATTTTTTTTTTTTTTTTTACTGAAGCTTCCTTTGGAAGCTTGGCGAAAAGGTTTCATAGAAAGGTGTGGGCCCTTCTTCTACTCCACTAAATACCCACTCATTCTTTTTGCTTCTTAACTTTTCTACTTTTTCTTTTTGGGCTTTAGACGTGACTTGCTATCTTTTTTATTGAGGACTCTTTTTTTTTTTTTTTTTTCCTTAACTTGCTTTCTTCAAATGTTATATGCTCTGTTGCTAATTTTATTGTTGTTGCAGCATTGCATTCCTACACCATTGCACTCCATTAGTGCAACATCGTATAAGTCTTCACTTTTTTTTTTCAAAYAATCTTCTATTTCGTTCATAGAATCATTTTTCCTACAAAATAGGGCATTTATCTTAATAATAACAATGATTTCTATAATTTCATAATATTGCATAAATAAAATCACTTGATTGAATTTAAGCAATGTTCAAGGTAAAATAGTACAAAATTTACTTCATCATATTAGAAAGGGTAAAAATATACACATAATTACTAGTAAAATGAATAGGTTTTCACCTACATCGACACCTTCAAACCTAAACATTGCTAGTCCTCRGGCAATAATTAAAGATAAAGACAGCATAAATAAATTCTTCTACCTCAATTAATAATGCAGTGAAAAGTCAACTGATTCATCAAAGTGCACTTGTTATAAAATTGGATAAGCGTTTTGTTCATCTTGAGCAAGCATGTGGCAATTAACCGTGACCAACTATATGTCAAGAAYATAACTTATCCCAGCTCAATACAAAAGATTAATGTGATTCCAATATATGCTCAACCAATCCCTTCCCACACAAATATACAATCCACCAAATTAGTAATAAGAAGGAATAAGTAGGAATCGGGCTAGTAACAGGGGTTAAAAACATTGTCGTAACCTTAATGATGTACAAAGTACACAACTTTACTCTAAAATGTCATGAAAACTATTTCACACGAAAATCGAAATTTTGTGATGAAGGTTCTCGGTTACTAAGTTGAAGTCAYAAAATTAGAATTGCTATGCATACTCTTACCTAATATTACTTTTTGATGCAAAATTACATGGATAACACGCATAACTCTAGTTACTAGGCAATTCAGGTATTAGAGTAGTTATTATAATGCAAAAGTAAATCCGTGAATCAAACCAAAGGACACCCCAAAACTTGTTTGAAATTTTTTTTCCAAAAAATTTCATTCCATTTCTAAGACTAATAAGGGGTTTTCGCAATCTAGTTTCAAAAGAATTTGTAAAATTAATTGAAATCTCATTTATGTCCTTAAAAGAGTGGATAAACAAGTATTAATCAACAATAGTTAAGCTATGACCGTACATAACACTTGAAATCTTAAGGGATTACTCACACTTAGCAACATTTGGACTAGGGAGACGAATCTATCAACCAGTAGCAATTATATCCGCATGAGGTAGGAAAATATCAAAAAATAAGTTAATACTACCAATGGCAATGACAATGCAATTGCATTAGCCAAGTACAATTGAACCAAGTTTGTAAATAAATAATAAATAAACTCAATGTTATATGTAACGCCTCGCCCCATTACACTGGGTCGGGTACGTTATTAGATTTGATGAACTGGCCTCACAAACCACCACGAGTCTTTTTCAGCACGTTTTGTCCTCACTCACGCGCTCACCGAGAACTTCCCAGTGGGTCACCCATCCTAGAATTACCCAAAGTCAAGCTCGCTTAACACTGAAGTTCTTTTGAGATGAGCTTCCAAWAAACAAATGCATGTTGATAATATGAGCAACACCAATCAAATCATATCAAATTTATCACATCACCTACTCCTCTGGGTCGATGAGCATGTGAATGAGGATATAACGTGCTGAAAAAGACTCGTGATAGTTTGTGAGGCCAGTCCATCAAATCTAATAACGTACCCGACCTAGTGTAAGGRGGCGAGGCGTTACAAATGGTATCAGAGCTTAGAGTTTTAAAAATAATTCTGTAGACTTGATAAGAAAATGATTTATAAAATTTTGAGAAGTATATGGGTATCGATGTGKAACTTTTGAATGATTCTGTAGACTTCATAAGAAATGATTTATGAATATTTGAGAAGTATATGGGTATCGAGCTATGCCACAGGCTTCCCTCCCTGGACCATCTGGTAAGTTTCTATTTTGATTTAGATTCTCGAATGAGTTGAATGTTAAGTGTTAAGTTTGTATTTTGATTTAATTTCTCGAATGAGTTGAATGTTAAGTGTTAAGTTTGTATTTTGATGTAAATTCTCGAAAGAGTTGAATGTTAAGTATTGTGATATGTCTTTATTTTGCTTTGAATTGGAAATGATGTAGAATGTTTGGAATTTTGAAGATTCATTTAGACAAGAGGCATTGTGTTTCATTTGTAATATCTAAATGAAATCGTAAATGTCGTTCTCACCTATCCAAGAGATGAAATTAAAAGTGTACAGAATATTAATTTGATGCCAAATTTAGGAGAAAGTGTTTTTAGAATAAATCTTTGAAGGAAATCTTTTGCTAGGAATGTGATACTTAAGGTGTTTGTAGAATGAAGTCTCTGAAGGAAATCTCTTACTAGGAACTGGGATACAGAATCTATGTTAAAGTATTGTTTGAATGCCTAAGATGTGAGACTGTCTTGTTATATAAATGTTGAGCAATTATAAGATGATTGGTTAGGTTGGATGGACAATCTTTGATAAGTAAGATATTGGATTTCTTTTGACAATACTCAAGGAGTTTTTGATCAATTGGAATAGGTTTAACTTTGGTAGGGATAGTTATTTAAGCAAAGTATTTTTCCATAAGGAGAGGTAAATGGTATGTGGTTTTGATTCCAAGATGTTGAAAGGAATTAAGAACAAATATGTGATTAGATTTTGGACTATAAGGTTTCGATTTTGACTTTTGATGGTTTTGGCTTTTGACGGTTTTGGCTTTTGACGAGAAGATCATTGTATTGAATTTCTATTTTGTTTGGAGATTGTTAAAATTTCTTCTTTAAGAAGTTAATCTGATTTTAATTGTAATTGAGGAGATTAAGATGTTTTGAGGAAAAGAATTAGAATTCATTGGAATAAATATGGTAGATTGGATCTAGCRCAATTTAAGAAGTGATGATGTATGTAAGCTTATCAATATATAAAATTAGATTTATGGATCTTCTAGAATTATAAAAGGCCAAAATGTAAACTATTGAGAGAAAGTTAAAATGCCACTGGGTATCTAGTATTTTTTAATATTTTAAGAATATTTTTGAGGTTTAGTTGGAAAACTAGTCATACTAATGGAATTAATGATCATGTACCTAGTCTTCACCATGGATTGCACATGTATTATTCGTGAAGAAGAATAACGGACCTATGAGGTTATATATAGATTATATAGAATTAGACGAGGTGACGATAACGAATAGGCACCCATTGTCTAGGATTGATGATCCATTGATCAACTTCAGGTGCTAAATATTTTTCTAAAATTGATATGTGATCAGGCTATTATTGATATGGCTCCTTAAGAGGCAACATAGGAAAGAGACAAACGAGATGCGTACAAAATACCCATAACTCTTTAGTAAACTTTAAATTTCGAGGACGAAATTTATTTTAYGGGGTAGGGTATTATAACACCCCGAATTTTACTTTTATGAATTTTTGGTTGATCTCGTRAAATTGTGTGCCAACTAGGGTTGGACATTTTATATGCGATTAATATTTTTAAATCGTACGTTTAATAGGTGCGAAAATATTGTCCGTGCCGAATAAGAGTTAGCGTTTGGTTAAAGGCTCGACTCGTGGGCCTATTTGTTTGTCAGTCGGAAGTTGGGCTTTTTATCGAAAGGAAGCCCGTTATATTAAATTTACAGATTTTAGGTTAGATTTGGATAGGAAGGCCCGACGGGTTTAGACTACGGCCCAAAATATTAAAAAAAAAGAAGAAAATAAAATATATAAGAAAATAAAAAGAAAGAAAAAGAAAAGAAAAGAAAAAGAAAAGAGAAACCCTCAAAGAACCCTTCATCTCCTTCCTGCCACCGCCGCTGCCGCCGCCATTCTCCCTCTGCCTGACACGACGCTGCTCGTCGTGGTCTTCCCTCTCGCTCTCACAGTTCTCATCACCAGCGCCCGATTTTGGAACCACGACCAGATCTATTATCAGATCTATAGTCACTCAGAGAAACGCGGCGACGTGACCCATCTTCGGCTGCTGCTTGCCGTCGCTTYTGGTCACGTCACGGGGAGTCGCGTCACGCCAGAGATGCGCGATCTGCGTCCATCGAAACCTTCTGCTGCGACACCATCGCTGAAGGGCTCTGAACCAGAAGAGATCCCATCCTTCGAGCCATCAACAAGGCCTTGCTGAGGCACTATTTTCGGTTCTAGCCGAATARAATCTCCATGCTAAACAGTCGCCTCTGCTCGTTGACTCTCACCCAAAGCCCGATCTCTTGCTGCTGACCGTTGCTCTGCCCACTTCCTCACTGATCGGTGCAACCAAAGCCRCCGCTGTGTCTTCTCCCTCTGCTCGACGAATTTTCCCCTCAAAACCGGAGCAAAACCTTTACAGTTGGCCGTCGATTTGGCCCTCTGTTGTGCTGYCGCATCATYGGTTGTTCCTTGCCGCCAGCCAGTCGCCGGAAGTGGTCGACTGAGGCATCATTTTTGGCCAARAGCAAGACCCGGCAYACCAGTGCCTGATCCGCCCAGTGCACAGCGCCCAGGCGCCCAGTGCCCGGCAAGCACAGGCGCCCAGCGAGCGCACCTCATAGGTGCCTAGGGGGCCCAGCACCCGACGTCCAGGCGCCCGACGCCCAGGCGCACCGATGCCCAGACGCCCAGGGCCATTGTGCGCGTCACTTGAACGCACGTTCGGGAATCAATTACTGCTTCCACAATATCCGAATATTGTGAATGTAAGGTGAAACGTAACACTTAATACTGAAATTGTATGGCTTGTAAATAAATATACCTTAAAGTGAATTCATGGAAGAACGTAGTTAGGTAGATTTATACCCGAGCCAAAGAGTTGAATTGTACCCTTAAAACGTAATATGCAATATTATGAGAACTAAATTGGATTTATAAATTTATAAAAGACATTGTTGGATTAACTGCATAATACTTAAGTTGAGACGATCGAAATTAAGTAGACCCTCTTCTGCAATCAACTAGGTTATTTCAAGGGCGTACATTCAGATCGATTGGAGGAATCCACTTCCAACTTAAATAAGAACCTGTTTACGTAAAGGACTCCGGGTAAGTAATCCTCTCATCTCATTAACGTATGTGTGTGATTGTTATTTGATCTGAGATTTATGTAAGTAACCCTCACATCTCATTAAGGTTATGAATGAATGTAATTGAACTGTTTTGGTTGCCGAATATGTTATGTATGGGATTGTATGATGATATGTGTATAGTGGCGTGGAATGTTAATGTGTTTATATCTAATAGCCCTTTTATGTCAAGTGATATGCTATTATTATATTTCATATCTTGTTCTATTTTTTGAATGTTATGTTGTATAACGTTGTATGCATTTCATGTCATGAGCATGTAGTTAAAATTCTACATTCATTTGACATGAGCCATTCACACACTTAGAAGGTGAATGGTTTAGGATATGGAATTTTAAAGGAAAATGTAAAGTTTTGAAATGCTAAAGCTTTCGAAAGGGAGTGTAAACTTGGCCACGAAAGATGTGAATGGGAAATAGGGCGTGGGGGACCGGYGCCCCGACCCTACCCTCTTAGAGGTTAGGTAAGAATGGAATGTTCACCTCCTTGGAGGTGAAAGAATGGAAAGAAAACTTTTTTTAAATGTTAACCGCTTTGCGGTTCTATCGGTAGGAATGCAATCGGGTTCCAAATAAGAATGGCCCACTGCAAGCTTAGTGGCTAGGCGTTACACTCTAGTGAGCTCATGAATGAGAGGAAATGGAAAGTTTTTATTGTAAGTGAATTTTGAAGGGAATGTTTGTAAGGAAATTTGAAAAGGGAATGTTTTGAAGAATTTTTCACTTAAAAGGCGAAACTTTAAAATTTCACGACATGTAGGGAATGTTCATGCATTCATGCATGAGGTTACTTACTGGGCGTTTTAGCTCATTCCTTTTCCCTACGTTTCATTGCAGATGATATGTAACCAGATGGGGCGAGAAGGTCGCTTGTGGGCGAGCTACGATACCCGAGAACTGATTTTCAAATTTATTTATGAAATAAGATAAATATTTCTAAATGTTCTAAATTATTGAAGGTTCCTTGTAATTTTTGTTTTTGAATGGTTTAGAAAGGCTTCTGCTGTATTTCTCTTTTGAGTAAAATGTTGGGATAGTGAGGATTTATTAAAATGTATTTGTGACTCCTTTAGGTATGGTTGAATAAATGTCGAGTTTTAAATAGATGGTTATTTGTTTTTTTCGAGTGAAATGACGTAACATTCTCAGCTTAGGACAATTCCTAATCTGGGGGTGTTACACTATAACCAAGCTACAACAACGTAGGTAGAAAAGCCTGTTGCAGCACTAGACACAAATAGGAAAATAAATAGGAATTTAAGTTAATGCTATCAATAAGCTGCAGGATTGAGCAAAACAAAGCAAAATAAGTCAATGTTGCAGCCTGGCTACAACAATGTAAATGCATCAACCAGGTGCAACAATGAACGGAGGACACCCAAAATAAACATCATATATACATAAAATGAGTCAAAATAGCCCCAACCTAATGCATAGATTACTAATGTAACCATTAAGCAAAACACATTTTGTTCAAAAAATCATGTGAAAAAAAAAAAATTAACCCATAAAACAAGACATCTGTGGCTCCATCCATACAAATTGTCTAATAATTTCATAAAAACATGGCAATGAGAAACCAAAGTTGCAGCCATCAACTGAATTGAAGAATAGTACAAAAACTTAATACGAACTCCCCTTTTAGTCTGAATCATCTTGCATGGCATCAAGGGTAGTGTCATGAACAGGGTTCTGCACMRCTTCCTTGCCCTTGTTTTCTAGAGAATTGGGAAATGGGGTGAACTYTGGAAGTGGTCAAGTAAAGATTCTTCGGACGGCATTCTTCACATCTTGATAAAAATGCTGCCGATATTCCTAGTACTCGAAGTGCTTCTCTATTAGCTGCTGCTGGAAAGCTCGTTACTTTTGTTGGTATGTCTGCATAATAAAGGCCCGGATTCTCTGAGCCATGCTTGCCCACCTGGTTATGCAATGCCCGCATCCCATCAACTGTGGAATCCCATAGAGGACTGCTGGGTTGCCCGAGCAGTCGATACTTCTGCCTTTCTGCCTCCTTGTTCACTGTAGAGAACAAACCAGGCTTCATGTCCTTGCATAATTGGTTAATAGTGATACCGGTTATCAGCCCATCATTTGCCATTCTAGGTCCTCAGAATAATTTCTTCTTCACACATTTCAACAATCAAACAGGGGAAGAACAACTTTCGTTTACTCTTGTTGCAGCATTCTCGGATCTCATTCACAATCAACTGACTAACGTTGATTGGAATACAAATGATGATGCAAAACAAGAGCACCATTCACTYTTGCAAACGGTGGTGATATGAGTATTGGGCATCATTCTRGATTTGATGTAGTGGAACTAGACCCATGCCAAAGATAGCAAACTTGCAGGGTTATAGACTATACCCCTTCCTTGGACACTGTCCACTAAGTACCCTCCATGAGGGTTTTCAAGACGGTGGCCYAGCTRTCATCGGTCACGGTGTCCTGGAAGGTTTGATATTTGCACTCAAATTCCAGCAACTCGTAAGCCGGACTAATAGCAAAGCTCGTCAGCAGCACCTAAATGCCCCTTACTAGCTAAGCATTTGGTCTGATGAGTTTTGAATAGAATTCCCTCACCCACTCTTGCTAGGCTTCTTCCAATTGGCTGCAAATTTTAGCCAATTTCGGCTTACAATTTGCTCTTGGATGTAGTTTGGCAAGCCTATAGTTCGACTGTTGAGGCTAGCATAGCCTTTTTCCATTAAAAAGTCACGGGAGGCCATGACAGTGTCGAAGCGGGTCCGCGCTTTGTCACTAACAAATTTATCAAAGGGCTTAGGCTTTTTCTTAATGGCAGCATGTTTGATTCTTGGCATGGTGTATGTGTTCGGTGGGAAGGATCAGTTCAGATGGAGGAGGTGGTTGAGTGGACATGTGGTGGTTTCAGAGAGAAGGGAGGTGGCCGAATATTTGGTACAGTAGTCTCCGAGAGGAGGGAGAGGGAACTTTACAGAAGTTAACAATGGCGGACAAGGGAGGGTGGTAGAAAGGGAATGGTTGGTAGAGGGGAAAACGGAGAAGAGATCGAGGTGAGGCTGTTTGGTAATTGTGAAATGGTGGCTGACATTAAAAGGACCCCAAAATGGGGTGTAAGAGGAAGAAACGAAAAGACACCAGGCTTGGGTAATGTAAAAAGTTGGGAGACTTTTCCAATTACCCAGACAATGTCTTCCATACCTATTCGAGATTCAACCTCTTCATGACATGTGGCTGGTTCAGTGATGAACCGTTGCATTGTTGCAAAAGTGGATAGCAATGCCTTAGTAGCAATTCTGCTCTCAACACTAMATTTGGATGATTCCTCTTTAACCACTAATTTACCAAAAATTCAAAAATTATCCCCTGAAGCCCTTGTAATTAGTATATGACATTTACAGTAAATATAGCAACTAATAGAATTAGGCTGTTAACTAAAAATAATTACAACTAACAAAAATTTAACAAACAAGGATTAGAAAAAAGAAAAAAGAAAAAAGAAAATATTAATCTAACTAAGCTATTAAAATGCAYATTAATTTGGATTTAAAGGAATGGAAGCCCTTTTATTGGCACAATTACTACCCCAATAATGCTTCGACCTTTGGCCAACCTTAAACACACTATTTGATTTCTCATCAAAGTTCAATAGCACCATAGGGATAGACTTTTATAATTTGAAAGGGACCCGACCATTTGGATTTCAACTTCTCRRGAAACATTGTTAGTCTAGAATTGAAAACGAATGCAAGTTGAGCCCTCCTTAAATTCTCTAAGTTGTATGCATTGATCATGCCATTTCTTTGTTTTCTCTTTGTAGAGTTTGGCATTTTCATATGAACTGAGCCTTTATTCTTCTAACTCATTATGCTGAAKYATCCTATTTTTTCCAGCTTTATCCATATCAACATTCAATACCTTGTTTGCCCAAATTGCTCTATTTTCTAACTCGAAAGGAAGATGACATGCTTTTCCAAAAATTAGTTTATAAGGAGACATTCCTAAAGGCGTTTTAAAAGTATTTCTATAAGCACACAAAGCATCGTCCAACTTAATGGACCAATCTTTTCTATTAGGGTTAACTACTTTCTCCAAAATCCTCTTAATTTTACGATTGAAAATCTCTACTTGATCACTAGATTGAGAATGATAGGCAGTAGTGGTTCTATGCTTAACCCCCTATGTGGACAACAAACTCTCATTATGATGCATTACAAAAGTGACTCCCCCCCTCACTTATAATAGCTCTAGGAGTGCTGAATCTAGTAAAAATGTGCTTTTTCAAGAACTTGGTGACTACCTTGGAATTATTTGTGGGTAAAGCAGATGCTTCCACCTATTTTGACACATAATCTAACGCATCTAGGATATAACAATTTCCAAGATGAGTGAAAGGTCCTACGAAATCAATGCCCCATAAGTTAGACAATTCAATCTCCATAATGTTATTTAAGGACATTTCATGACTTTGGGAAATGTTACCCACATGTTGGCAATTGTCACAATTTTTTACAAATTGAAATACATCCTTAAAAAGAGTGGGCCAGAAGTAACCTGATTGAAGTACTTTCGCAGATGTTCTTGAACCTCCAAAATGGCCTCCGTATAATGATGCATGACAATGATGCAGCAATGAAAGCACCTCTTCCTCTGCTATGCATTTCCTCAATATTTGATCAGCACACTTCTTATACAAGAAAAGCTCATCCCAATAGTAGAATTTAACATAATGGAAGAATTTTCGCAACTGTTGTTCACTCAAATCAAGTGCTGTAACACTACTAGCTAAACAATTGGCAAAGTCCGCATGCCAAGGCATTTGATAAAGTGCTAAAATCTGCTCATCTGGGAAGGTTTCCATGATAGGAACAAGATCATTACGAATAGTTTCTACTCTAATCTTGATAGGTGATCTGATTCTTGATTCTAGACACCTTTCTTGTCCTTGATCTCTAAATCAAATTCTTGTAAGAAAAAGATCAATCGAATCAACCTAGGCTTTGTTTCCTTCTTCRAAATCAAGTATCTAATAGCAAAATGATTTGTAAGGACAAGAACCTTGTCTCCCACCACATAAGCTCTGAACTTATTAAATGCAAAAACTACAGCAAGTAGCTCCTTCTCATTAGTGGTATAGTTCATCTGAACCTCACTTAATGTCTTACTGGAACGATAGATAGAGTGGAAAACCTTGTCTTTTCTTTATCCCAAGATTGCACCCATAACATAATTGCTAACATCACACATAAGCTCAAATGAGAGAGACCAATTAGGTGTAGTGACGATCGGTGCCGTGATGAGGGCCCTTTT
Source organism: Rhazya stricta (assembly GCA_001752375.1). Taxonomy (NCBI): domain Eukaryota; kingdom Viridiplantae; phylum Streptophyta; class Magnoliopsida; order Gentianales; family Apocynaceae; genus Rhazya; species Rhazya stricta. The sequence goes on along the minus strand of MEJB01000026.1, from coordinate 882,743 downwards.
CAATGATTCACAAGCTTCTACATAACACTCATCAAACTCAAATTTCTTACCCAACTGAACAGCTCACAAAGTGGTGTGGAGATTTTAGAAAAATCTCTAATAAACCTCCTATAAGATCCTGGATGCCCTAGAAAGCTTCAAATTCCCTTAATATTTAATGGATGATGTAACTTCTCAATCACTACAATCTTTGCTTTGTCTACCTCAAGTCCTTTTTCTGAGACTCTATGGCCTAGGACTATATCTTCTTCCACCATAAAATGGCACTTTTACCAGTTAAGAGCTAAGTTGGTATCCTCATAACGAATCAAAACTTTCTCTAGATTTACCAAACAGTCATCAAAAGAATCTCCAAAGATGGAAAAGTCGTCCATAAAGACCTCAAGAGTCATTTCTACTAGGTCAGAAAAAATCAAAATCATACACTATTGGTCCAAGCATCGTCATAAATGCAAAAGTTCTATACGGGCACATGAAAGTCATTTTTTCTTGGTCAATAGGTATGATGGCTACCTRATTATAGCTTGAATAGCTGTCCAAGAAACAATAGAACGTTTTCCCTGCTAGTCTATCTAGCATTTGATCAATGAAAGGTAAAGGAAAATGGTCTTTTCTTGTGGCACTATTCAGCTTGTGATAGTCCGTTCACACTAACCAACCTATCACGACTCTAGTAGGGATCAACTCTTCTTTCTCATTTGTCACTACTGTCATTCCCCTTTTCTAGGCATCCATTGCGTCGGTCTTACCCAAGAACTATCGGTTATTAGGTAAATGATGCTTGCATCCAGCCATTTAATGATCTCTTTCTTCACAACCTCCTTTATATTAGGATTCAATCGCCTTTGGTGCTCCACTATACTATTGTAAAATTACTGTGGCAAAATTTTATGCATACAAATGGAGGGGCTAATGCCCTTAATATCAGTCATTGCCTGCCCTCCCCCCTTYCCCCCCAATAGCTCTCTTATGCTTTTTCAACATGCTCAAAAGTGGATCCTCATTCATGGTCCCCAAATTTGCAGATATAATCATAAGTGAAGTTTATCTATTACCTAAATATGCATACTTCAAGTGTGATGGAAGAGGCTTTAAAGTAAGTGAAGGGGATTGTTCTATAGAAGACTTACATTGAGTTAAACTTCTTGAAGATGGACTAAGTGGGTCAAATTGCTTTATTTGTGTGAAGAAGGGCTTCTTGGCAACTATTAGCTCTCTAAATATCCTTCTTTCTCCTCATGCTTCAGAAAATTTTCTAACTCCAAAGCTGCACTTTTATTCATTGCTGCAGAATTAGTGTTGCAACAATGCATCAAAATTTTCAGCCACTAGAGTATCAATCACATCAATAGACGAGCACTGTTCGACCTCAGTAGGGAACTTCATAGCATTGAGRACATTAAATGTCACCTCTTGATCATGGACTCTCATTGTCAACTCTCCTTTCTGTATATCAATTAAGGCTCATCTGGTTCCAAGAATAATGGGAAGCTCCCTATCTTTCTCATAGTCTAGAGCAACGAAATCAACAGGAAAGATGAACTTATCTACCTTTACCAACAACCTTCTCAATTCTACCCTCAGGATAAGCAAAAGATTTGTGCAAGCTTAAGAGTGACTSTGGTAGGTCTAGCTTCTCCCACTCCAAGCATCCTAATCACAAACATGGGCATTAGATTTATGCTATCACCAAGGTCACATAAAGCCCTCCCATTATAAGTGCTTCCAATAGTGCACGAAATGGTGAAACTACCCAGATCTTTTAACTTACGAGGTAGTTTGTTCTACAATATAGAACTACACTCCTTAGTTAAAGCCACAGTCTCATACTCCTTTAGTTTCCTCTTCTTGGTCAAGATGTCTTTCATGAACTTCAAGTAATTAGACATTTGCTCAAATGCCTCTACAACTGCAATATTAATGTAAAGTTATTTCAAGACGTCTAGAAACTTGTTAAACTACTTGTCTCCTTGCTTTTTCTGAAATCGTTGGGAAAATGGCAGCTTTTGGTTAACTGGTCGCAAATCTATCCTTTTTGATAGTGATGCTGCAATATCAGAATTTCCTGCATTAACTGGTGATGCTAGAGCATTGAATTTATTCTACCTTGGACCAATGTTAGTTACAATTTTGACCTCCTTTTCAATTTTTGGTTCTTTTCCTTCAGTTAAGACCTTCTTCTTTTGATGGGCTCACCCAACTCCTTGCTACTCTTCAAGGTGATAGCCTTGCAATGTTCCTTACCATCTCTCTTGGGGATTTTGTATCACTAGGAAGGGTACCATGAGTTTTACTATTCAAAGCATTTACAAGTTGTCCCATTTAGTTCTTCAAGTTTCTAAGTGAGATAGTGTGACTCTAAATGACTGAATCTTGTCTCTAAATGTTTATTTCATTCTTGGCCATAAATTCATTGAGAAGTCTTCCAAGAGAGCTATTTTGATCACTAGGTTGTCCTTTATTTTGATGATTTTGTTGCTAAAATCCAAGTGGTCTAGAAGGTCTAAACTGTTGCCCTTATGCTTGGTTGCTTCCTTGGCCACCCYATGAAAAATTGGGGTGGTTTCTCCATCCCTGATTTTAGTGGTGGAGTAGCAATTGTTGTTCTTGTTGAACCCTCCTCCAACATAAGATACGGATTCAGGATTGGAAGGACAACTCTCAAAATAGTGCCCCTCTCTAGTACAAACAAAAAGGTAATAAAGATGATGGCATAAATGTGTGTTATCCCATAGATAAACCTAACTGCACTTGCATAGACTTCAACATATTCTAGATGGATGTTACTTTAGCTGCAAGATTAGATACTGCATCAAGCTCATGAATTTCTGCCACTTTCCTTGCTACTAGAGGCACTGTAGAAGTATTTCTAGTTGTAGGCCATTGAAAACTATTACYGGTAGTCCTCTCTAATATCTCTAAAGCTTCATTATATGACTTGTCAAGCAATACTCCATTAGGTAAGTTGTTTATTACATTACAGTATTAAGGGCTTAATCCATTGTAGAAAGTCTCTATTTGGATCCAATGAGGGATCCCATGATGTGGACATTTCTTCAAAAGCTCCTTAAACCTCTCCCATGCCTCATAAAAATTCTCATCACCATGTTGCTGAAAGGTTATAATGTCATTTCATAACTTGGCGTTCTTGGTTGGAGAGAAATATTTGAACAAAAACTTCCCAGCCAAATCACTCCATGCAGTAACACAATTGGGAGGTAAAGTGTTTAGCCAATCTCTAACTTGATCTCTCAATGAATATGGAAAACGTTTGTCTCTAAGAGCTTTCTTACTAACCCCTTACAACTAAAAAGCATCACTCACTTCCAAAAACAAACAAATATGCTAATGAGGTCTTCTATAGCCATCCCACTAAACTACCCCATTGTCTGAAGCATCTGAAAYATAACTGGCTTCAGTTCAAAATGTTGAGCCTAAATAAGAGGCCTCACAATGCCTGGTTGAAGATCATCTAACAAAGGTACTGCATAATCCCTAATGCATCTATTTCTATCATCAGCCATAGCTTTAGCATTCCCTTTTGAATTGAATCTGGAGGTCATTGTTACAGCATTATGCTTAACAGCCATTGCTGCAGTGTTCCCTAYAGCATTTAGTTCGCATCTATACCCGACAAATTTCCTTGTTCTTCTTCCAGCCATTTCTCTTCTTCTACCAGCACTTTCATGTTGTCTTCTTCTCCTAGAACAAAAGGTTCTTTCTGGTTCAGGATCAAATGGATACACGTTGTCCTCTACGGACAGTAATTGGAGAAAACTAACTGTCAAGAACAAGAGTAAAGAATAAGAATACAGGATAGGAATTAGAATAATAAAAGCAATATAAATTCAAATATCACTCAAACACATAACAATCCCCAGCAACGGTGCCAAAAACTTGATAGACAAAATTCCATATGCAGTAAAGCTTCACTCATGCAAGTATACACAGTCTACAGGTAATATAAAGTGAATAAGAGTATCGTCTCACARTGATTGTTGGTTCAAAAGTGATGGTTTAAATTCCTAATAAAATAATCCAAAATTATCTAGTTATAAAGATTCGGGAACAAATTATAGCAATCGTACACACATGAGATGATTGAGAGCTTAGAAGTAAGTTAGAAGTAAGAATCCCTATAGTACTAATGTCCAAGAAGTAAAAACATCAATGCTGTAGACAAGCTGCAGCAACAGATGCTAAGCATAATGCCGCAGCAAAGGCTTAGCTATAGTAAAAATGCAAATAGAGACAGAAAACGACCTCACCCYTTTAGTTTTTTGGTCCTTGTTCCTATTACACTAATTTGTTCTACTTTTCGGAATTACTTAGCTTAAGGAACACGAATAAAAGTTCAAGTCTCGTATAATTTTATGGTTTGAACATAGATGTCTCCAATATTCAATGGCATTTCCTAAGATATTAAACCTTATCTCAAGATATCCAATCCCATATCTACTCAAGTTTGCCACTTCTTTTACTACATTTTGAAATTCAATAACATGGCCACAAAACAGTGAATATAAACAATAGATATCCTTGATGAAGCATTTACAAAGAGGAAATCGTGCTTAAATCATTCAAACAAACATTGAGTACATTAGTTCATCAAAACTCTAACTTTTAAGAAGTTAGTTCATGCTCTTAGATGTAAGAAAATACATAATGTGAAAGCTTAACATCTCAAAATAATCACTAAGAGAAGGAGAAACAAAGCCTAAAGAGGTTGATGAAGCCTTACAGTGAAGTCCTCCTTGAGTTCTTCTTCTTCTTCTTCTAAGATTCCCTCTTTTTGCTCCCTTTCTCTCTCCTCTATTCAGCCTTTCTTTTCTCTCTGTGTGTATTCTGTAATTCCGCCAAATGAGTCTATCATTCTCCTTCTCTCCTTTTTGTTTATTGAAGCTTCCTTTGGAAGCTTGGGAAAAAGGTGTCATAGAAAGGTGCGGGCCTTTCTTCCTACTCCACTCAATTCCCACCTGTTGTTTTTGTTTTTTAACTTTTYTGCTTTTTCTTTTTGGGCTTTAGATGTGAGTAATTGTCTTTCTAATAATGACTCTTTTTTTCCTTGACTTTCTTTTTTCAGATGTTGTATGCTCTTTTGCTAATTTTGCTGTTGTTGCAGCATCGTATTCCTAAACCAATGCACTCCATTGTTGCAACACCGTACAAGTCTTCACTTCTTCATCAAGTAATCTTCCATTTTGTTTATAGAATCCTTTTTCCTACAAAATAGGGCATTCTACCTTAATAATAACACATGAATGCTATAATTTCACAATATTGGATAAATAAAGTCACTTGAATGAATTTAAGCAATGTTCAAGGTAAAACAATACAAAGTAGTACCTTATCATATTAAAAAGGGTGAAAATATGTAGTACATAATTACTAGTAAAATCGATGGGTTTTCACCCACATCATAGGTACTACTAGCCAAACACACCCACACTCGTAGATATTTGTAAGAAGGCTTCRTTCTTCTCCATAACTCATATGGATTCTTTTCTTCTTTATTTCATGGAAACTTTTTTAAAAGGTAATTGGCTGACAATAAAGTTTCACCCACATKTTCTGTGGCAACCCAGAACTTAACAGCTTTGCATTCATCATTTCTTTTTAAGGTGCAATTTTTTCATTTTCCAACCACCCCATTTTGTTGAAGTGAGTAATAAGGTGTTGTAGTTTTGTTCTAATTCCATGTTTTGCACACAGCCCAGCAAACGATTACTCATATTCACCTCCTCAATCAATTCTCAACACCTTAATCTTTTTATTGAGTTGATTCTCAACTTCATTTTATAAAAAACAAGTTTCTCTATTACTTCATATTTACTTTTAAGAAGATACACATAACAATATTTTATGTGATCATCACAAAAGTAATGAAGTACTTATTTTGCCCCTTGTTTGTACAGATTTTAAATCACATACATCATAATGCATTAAATTAAGTGGTTTGGTGTTTCTTGCAATAGAATGAAACAATGACATAGTCAATTTTGCTTCAACACAAGTTTCACACTTATGTTTAGAGTTGACATGGAATATTAGTATACTATTCAAGTTAATTAGTCTWCCAAAGTATCGTAATTAACATGTCCYATTTTGTCATGCCGCAAGCTAGATGATTCAAGCAAATAAGAAGGAGAGTTATTCATTTTATTCATATTTGACTTAATAGCCATTATATTAAGCTTAGAAAACCCATCAGTTACCTAACCCATTCCAACAAACACTCCACTCTTGGATAAAATCATTTTATCTAACTCAAACACCATGTGAAGGCCATGCTTATTCAGCAACATCCGRACACCAAGTTCTTGCGGATATCTGGCACATACAACATGCTAGTCAGAGTCAATTCTTTTCCAAAAGATCACATTTCCTTTACCCTTGATCACTGAGATAGTTGAATTTCCCATGTACAACTTCTTTTCATTATTTGTTTCCTCAAGAGAAAGTGAACATCTCTTTGTTGAGCAAACATGTCGAATTGCACCAGTGTCAATCCACCWTTCTTTTGGGTTTTCATGCATCAAGTTCACTTCAGAAATGACTGCTACAAACCTCATTTTAGATTTATCTTGGGTGATGTGACCAACCAAATTTGCCTTATTTTGTTGTTCCTCTTTGGCAATTTGCACGACAATGACTTTTGACCAAYTTTATCACAATTGAAGCATTTTCCAAAAACCTTTTTTTTGAGACTCCTTTTTTTGGTCCCAACTTCAACCCTTTTAGAAACTTATTTTTCCTTCKTCTTGAGCTTTGGTTATGTTCAATAACATCAGTCTTAGCCACAGTCAGATTAAACTCATTCTTCTTAGATGCTCTATTGTCTTCCGCAATACGAAGCCTGACAACATGATCTTCAATGTTCATTTCCTTCCGTTTGTGTTTTAGATAATATTTTAAATATTTCCGTGTCGAAGCTAACTTCTCAATGATAGCCACCACTTGGAAAGTTTCACTGAAGGCCATCCCCTTAGCATGAATTTAATGCAAGATTACTTGAAGCTCCTGCAGACAACTATATGTTTCTTTGCTACTGCATTCTTTGTCTTATATTTAAGTTCCAAGGACCACCATTCCTTTGTCGTTTTCCTTGCGCCACACACAATGTACAATGAATCTGACAAACTATTTAAAATATACTTCTAGTACAAGAAATTAGAATGTTTCCAAGCTTTATCAGCAGTGACAACTTAGACATCTACCTCACGAGTTTAGGGGCATTCTCAATCTAAAATCTAACAAGATTCAAGGCAGTCAGATAAAACATTTTTTGCTACTACCTCTTGAAGTTCACTTCAATGAATTTTTTTCGATTTTTCTCCATGATTAACTGGAACCGTCATAACCGCAGCTATTACARAAGCCACAACGTCGGGTATGTGAGCCACCGTTTGGGTCTCATTCCCTCCTGATGCTACAACTGGTGTAGTTCAATTAGATGTACTTCTGAAATAGGTGGCAAATAATAAATTCTATTTTATAATTCGATTCACAAATTGTTTAAGCTTTGGAAGCTGGATTGTTGGTCTGGTAGTACAAAATTCAATAAAGAAGTCAAAATCGATTATAAGATAGAATTTCKAATCAAAAGAAATGGGTAGAAGAAGATATGCAATTTATTAGAAAAATAATAATATTGATGTCTATGGTGAACCTAGCTTCCTTAAAATAAATTCGTCCCCTACCGTATATAATGAGACGTCTATTTTCCCGAGTTACAACGAGATTCCCGTAGGAAAACTTGAAAGCCTGAACTAAATTATCAAGTTGATGATGAGAGAAATTTCATCTAAAACTCTGCAGAAAACAACAAATTTTTTATCTAAAACAAAACCAGAAAAGTTGGAAGCACGTGTCTAAAACTCTTAGAGAACTCGGAAAATCAGAGCAAAAGATGTCAGAATTTTTTTCCTGTATTCAAATGCTGGAAACCAAGGCTCCTTTTATAGGCCGCGAGCCAGATGAAACTGGTGGAATAATTTCTGGAAACTGTCCCGAAAATTATTGCAGAAAACTGCCCTTGAATTCCTGTAGAAACTGCTGCTGTTTTTCTTAAGCTACTGCAGTAAATTTCTGCACTTTATTCTGCAGTTTCTTCTTGGCTGCTGAGTCAACTGCATTAAACCAATTTATTCAGCAGTTTCCTTAGCTACAAAACTGCTACAGAACAGAAATCAATTCCCCATTCAACAGTCCAAGAGCCATAATTTCCAACAGTTTCCTCTTGTTATTAGTKCCGTGCTCAATTCACTTTGAATTTTAGCAGGTTTATGTGGCTAGTAAACAAGAAGCATAATGATAAGGTTTCGTTTGGTTACGTAAAAGCACTTGTTATAAAAATAAATAAATAAAATTTCAGAAAATAGAACATCTTCCTGAAAGATTCTTCAAATATGATATGCAAAGAGTAAGCAAAGTTACTGAAGAATTGGGCGAAGAAATAAGAAAATTAGTTTATGACAACAAAAGTTTCTAACGTACACTAAGAATGTAGAATGAATGAACAGCTCAATGAAGATCATCCCAACCAATTTCGTGATTTAGGATGAATTTCCCGAAGAATTTAAACCTCCCTCTTGTACTTAAAAATGTATAATTTTTTGTGGGATCTCTGTTGTGTTTTCAATGCTATTTATTATTTTCTGTTCTAATAAGTCTAACAAGCTCGATATTTTGAGTAGTCGAAATCTCATTATCCTCTTCTGAATTTGTGATTTCATCTGGMAGAATGGAAGAGCTGGAATCACCTTTAGGCACCAGGAACAGTAAAGAAAGTGGAGTGATTCTGAGYATGTTGCGAATCAAAATCGCCAGCCASAGGTTGTTGAATTGTGTTCTAGTGATYTTAAGAATGTGAAGCAACATGCCTCCACCCCAGGATGATGAGAGTAGTCCAGCATTATCAATTGACATTAGCAAGGCAAAAAAGGTGCCTTCGATTCCATGGGGACAAAGCTTGGAACTTAGGACCAGAAGTGGCATCCACTTCAGCCGTCCAATCATTTGAGAAACACTTGCATCAATTACCACAAAGAAAATATCAGGAATRCCAAATTTCAAGTTCCAACGTAGCACGAGTACCAACTCCAACATTCCGGATAGACCAAACAGTAACTGAGTCCAGAAGAGTAGGTCGCGGAAGGGGTGATCTTTTAGCCCATACTGATACAGCACAGCTCCTAATAGGGAGCCAACTGAACCTACTGCCATTATGAGACCCATACTTTCCTGCATTCGCAACATCTTGARATTAGAACTGTTAAATGAATTGGACTAGAAGCATCTAGCAGTCATTCGTTCATGGTAAAATATGTTTGACGTTGTTATAAGTCTTATTTACAAAGCGAAACTTCCAACAGTTTCCATTAGTGTCCCAGGCAATTCATTGACCATTGATCAGGAATCCCTGCTCTTCCTATAGGTTGGTTTTGTTGGTTTGAAAAATTGTTAAGGTCATTAATCAAAGAACCAGGGCAAGATATACCTTAGAGAAACCTGGACCAGCCTTAGAATCTGTAACCCAGTAGAACAGCCCTTCATAAATATCCAAACTCAGTGCAAGGGACAAGTACATGTATACACATGGTCGCCACACATTTGGTGATCTAAGTGTATTCCACATAGCCTTAGCCGCATCAAGAAAGTTCTGGTTTACCTGATTAGGAAACACAATGAGAGTCTAAGCATAACCAAATACTCAAAAGGAGAGTTTGCGAGTACCCGTTGATAGGTAATGTTTGGTACTGTCTGATTTTCCTTCAGCAAAAACCCAACTAACACCACAAGCATGGCTGGTATGGCCGACAAGCCAAAGACCCCCTTTAATTCAGCAGAAAGTGGAATTTACATAATTAATATGAGTCATATATTGAAAAGATGGTTAGTTTTCTGCAGAACTATCACGAAAGGAAAGTTTACCGTAGGGCCAATTAAGTGAACAAAGATACCACTTAAAGGGAATCCTACTAATGACCCAATAGAAGAACTCAAAGCACACAAGCTTTGCATGTCAGCTGCAAGGGAAGGATGGGTACCACTATTCTGTGCCACACATGCATCAACAGTCACATCTGCTATCGCAACTCCAGCACTTCCTGCTGTTAGGAAGAGCAGAGCGAACAGAATGTGCAGATTCTTGTGCAGAGATAAGAATAGCATGGAGATAACTCCGATGGAACCTGGGGAAAAGATAAAAGAACCAAATGCACAATCTTTATCAGAGACAGCTTCATTCAAATTTTTACTCTCTTTTAAATTCAAAAATTAAAAAATGACAACTTTCTGATAGTTGCTTCTTACAGGAAACATATATGATAGAATTGTAAATGTGTATAACAGACAAACCCAGCTCTAGTTTTCAAACAACAACCCAAAAAAAAAAAAAAAAAAAAAAAAAGAGAGAGACTATTTCTGCTCTAAGATTTATATACTAGACTAATGATAATCTTGTTCAAATAGAAATTAAGGATACTAATGGGTCAATTTTGCTTTCTGATTGATAAGAAAACAGCCAAATGCAGAATCTATGCATCTAAAAGAAAATCTACTCAATGCTATGGGCACTCCAGCAGAACAAGAGATCGCAATTGATCATGTTCAGGACACAGTCCCTGAGTCCCAGATCAATTTCACAAGGATTCTTAACAAGACTTACTACTAAAACAAATGAAACTACATACTTTCTTGGATGTCTCTTTCCTTTTCTTTCAAAACATATTTGCAAATTAGAGTTTTCCTTCAAACAAACTGCAATCTCTTTGCCGTAGCAAGCAAAATGGTTCTTCTTTCTAATCATCTTCTATGCATTTTAAGCAATTAGTTGATTGATGAATATTCTCACTCTCCAAGAAGCTCCGAGGACCCCATGTTAGCTACTATCAAGACAAAACTTTTAGGGAAGTGATAGGAATCTCATGTGCATACTTTCAGATGTCATGCATTGCGAAGACTAGAAATTATAAATCTGGCTTTGTTTTCTTTAGGCATTGATGGATCATAGAATAAAGAACAGATCAATTATTTCTTTGTTAGCTCTAGCTATCTGTTTAAGGCCACATAAATATTCATCAAATGCGATTATTATATTTTTGTGGTTTTGTATCAAGAAGTGAAGGGACAGAAATACTGCTGGATTTTACTTGCACATTATCAGGCGCTTAACCTGTCCCTTGACCTTATTTACTATATCAGTATGTCCCATAGTCATGTCACCAGGCATAAACAAGCGTACAAGAAATTGAATAAATCCAACATCTAACATCTATTGCAGAACAATATGGGTAGTGAAGACTTAACTCCAACTTAGAATGTCTCCACTAATCTAAGAAAAGACCTTCTGAATATTATTATCATTTCTATTTACTCAAGGATTTAGTCCTTTTTTCTCTTGAAGGAAGTGGGAATGGAAGTTGACTCTCAGTTGTTCTCATACAGATTACCTGAGTGAAATTTAAGCATTTTGTATCATCTGGATAAAAGGCTAATAAATGCTTATCCCAAAATTCTAACACTTTCTGTTACCTTTAAAACAGTTTAGAGCAGTCACAAGTGAATAAAACAATCACACACAGAATAAGAGAGACGGGAAATAGTTAACACTATTTAATGAGAAAATAAAGATAACTTCATGTATTCGAGAGACCTGCAATTCTCCAAAAGCAAAAGCTCAATCACATCAACATATTTTGCTGCTCCTCCACCACTTTCTCTCCCTATTCTATATCCCAAAATCGTAACTCCCAACCCACGACTCCATAACCATCACTTTCTCAATTGCGCTAATTTGTCACCTCGTCCTCAAGGGAAAATCTGGAAGTTGCTGTTGGATGGCAGAAAATTGCTCCCAAGTCGCCTCAAACAAGGGCGGCACTTCCATTGGATAAGTACTTCAATTGCACTTGTACTGGTTTCAGTAGGATTCCGAACTCCAAACATTGCAGAAGGCTCCACAAGCATCTCCATATCAGAATTCAAGTTGGGGGGTATCTCAGAAGAGGAATTGGTAGTACCATGTGCCTTCCTTAGCTGAGAAATATGAAAAATAGGGTGAATTGAAGTGGTAGAGGACAGGTCGAATCTGTATGCCACCACTTCAGCCCAGACAGTCACCCGAAATCGTCTATAGTCGCGAGGAGAAAGCTTCTCATTCCTCCAATGAGCCAGAGATTTCTGCCTATATGGTCTAAGATTCACAAATACCATATCCCCGACCTGAAAAAGGCCATCTCTGCGATATTATCTGCAGCCAACTTCGTCTCTTGCTGTGCACAAAAAAGATGCATCAGTAGATCATCAAGTTGCATATCTCGTTCGTCAGGCCACTGTTCTACCGAAGACACCACAGTTTGTCCAGGTTCGTACCAAATCAGAGCAGAAGGGTCTCAGCCATACAAGATACGGAAGGGAGTGAATTTGGAAGATGAGTGAAATGATGTGTTATACCAATATTCAGCCTATGCCAACCACTTAAGCCACGTCCTCGGTTTCCTAAAAGGAAAACAACGCAATTAGGTTTTGGGACAGCGATTGACAACTTTAGATTGACCATCCGTTTGGGGATGATATGCAGTGCTGTGCTTCAGAACTGTCCCCATGTGCCAAAAATGACTCATAAAAACCTTGTCACGGTCTGAAATAATGAAAGTTGGAATGCCATGCAAACAGACCACTTCTCTCATAAACACTGCTGCCATCAAACGGGTTGTAAATGGATGTTTCAGCAGTATAAAGTGGGCATACTTGCTGAAATGGTCCACCACAAGAAAAATAATATCAGTCCCTTCCGACTTCAATAGACCCTCAATAAAGTCCATAGTTAGTTCCTCCAAAACCATGGTGGCTAAGGCTATTGGCTGAAGTAAAGCAGTGGGTGACACASCATAGTTTTCTGTCGTTGACAAGTTTCACACTTTCGAACCCATTCAGCTACAGTAGATCTCATAGCAACCTAATAAAAATCTGAGGCAATCCATTTAAATGTTTTATCCTCTCCAGAATGGCCATTAACTAAGGAGGAATGGTATTCCTTGAGGATAAGCGGAACAACGGAGGAGTTTCAAGGGATTATGTGTCATCCTTTGTAAAGATGTTGCTCATGTTCAATGGAAAATCCTGCTGCCCTTGACTTGCCTCCTTGGATATCACGATGGACCCTAGATAAGAATTCATCATCAGCTATCTCCTGTTTAAGGGCAGTCCAATCCAGCCATTGGGAGGTCACAAGTTGCATCAGTTCCATTGGTGGATTTACCCGAGAAGGTGCATCTCTAACCCTGTTTCCAGCTCCACATTTATATCGCCTGTCAAAATCATACCCCATCAGTTTTACAATCTAGAGTTGATATTCTGGAGTGACAATGCGCTGTTCCAGCAAAAACTTCAGACTTTGCTGATTTGTGCATACCACACATCATCGTGCAAGCACATATGCCTCCGCTTGATTATTGAAAACACTATAGCCATCAATTCTTTCTCATAAATTGATCTCAATCAAGCCCGTGGCCCTAATACTTGACTATAGTATGCTATTGACCACTGCCCCAAGATCATAACTAGAAGCATCCATTTCAACCACAAAAGGTTGAGTAAAATCTAGGAGAGCCAAGACTGGTACAATGGTCATAGCCCTCTTAAGTTGCTCAAATGTTGTTGCTGCCTCCTCATTCCAAACCAAAACGATCCCGTTTGAGATTCTCCGTCAATGGCCAAGCAATYGATCCATAGCCTTTAACGAATTTTCTGTAGTATCCCATGAGACCTAGAAACCCCTGTAGCTCGCGGATGTTCTTAGGTTGGGCTAGTCTAACATGGCGCAGATTTTAGAGTTAACCACAGCCCCATCATCACCAGAAAGTATTTACCTTAACTATTCAATCTTAGAACAAGTGAATGGCATTTTTTTAAGTTAACAAAGAGCTTCWTTTGAGTCAAAATCTGCAGCACTGTAACTAAGTGAAGAGCGTGCTCCTGTAAGCAATTACTATATACCAAGATATCATCAAAAAGCACGACCACAAATCGTCGAAGATAAGGCTGAAAGATCTCATTCATATGAGAYTGAAAAGTGGCTGGAGCATTAGTGAGACCAAATGGCATCCTAAAAACTCATAATGTCCGTATTGCATCCTAAAAGCAGTCTTGGGAACATCCTTGGGTTGCACTCAGATTTGGTGGTAACCAGATTTGAGGTCTAGTTTCGAAAGGATAGTTGCCCATGTAGCTCATCTAAGAGTTTGTCAATAACCGAAATAGGGAATTTGACTGGCACCGTTTCCCTATTAAGTGCCCAGTGATCAACACAAAATCTCAAACTCCCATTCTTCTTAAAAAATAAAATCGGACTGGAAAAGGGACTAACACTTGGTTGTATTATTCCCGCAGCAAGCATTTCATGGACCAACTTCTCAATCTCAGCCTTTTGAGCATGTAGGTGTCGATAGGGTCTAAAGCTGATAGGAGAAGTACCTTCCTTCAACACAATTGAGTGGTCATGACATCGAAAATGGGGTAACTCTCTAGGCATATCAAACACATCTCGAGACTGATCCACCGCCTCTTGAATTACTGCTGGCAACTCCATTTTAGTATCTTCTCTCGTTGAAACCGCTCCCAACTCCACTAAGAATACATTGCCCTCACATCGGATAGCCCCTGAAGCTCACCAGTTTTTCTCCCATGTTAAATGTCATTGAGTGAGTTTTCCAATTAATATGGGTGACTACAAGAGTTTCCAACCATTGTATCTCCAAGATGACATTAGTACTTCCCAATTTCAGGGGTAGGCAATCCACAATCACCTCTACACCTTGCAACATTACTGCCACTCCTTTACAAAGCCTTTGTGCTTTTATAGCTTGACATGTTCCCAGAATAACCCGATAGGGTTCTGTATTTTGCAATGATAGCTTCAGTTTATTAACCAGCTCATGAGATATGAAATTATGTGTCRCCCCATTGTCAATCAGCACCACCATTGTTTTTTCTCCTATTTGCCCCTCAATTTTAAAAGTGTATGGAGAACTTAAACCCACTACAGAATTAAGGGAGACTTCAATTACATGGTTTCTTTCCTTTCGTTCCTGCAGTGGACTCACTGATTTCTGCTGCTAGTTYGTCCTCCTCAATTTCCTGTACCTCTGATCCCCCTTCTTGTAGCAAAATCACTTGGAGTTCCTTTTTTTTTTTTTTTTTTTTTTTTTTGCATCTATGTCCAGGAGAAAATTTCATCACATTTATAACATAGCCCTTGCTCCCTTTTGCATTGTAGCTCAGCTTTTGATAAGCTCCTGAAACCATGATTGCCATTAGCTCGAGGTGTAGAGAGTTGTTCAGGGGGACAATAGCCCCCTGCGTACTTTATGACGAAGAGTAGGAATYGAATTTAGAGCTGGTTGAATAATTGAGTTTGTTGGGACTTAATTCTGCCAGTTTAGCCTCCAACTTCATTGACATATCCATGGCTTGCTCCAGCCTAATAGGGCTGATACTGTCACTTTAGCCTGATTCTCTTGCTTCCACCCATAAATGAAAGTGGATTCTAACACTTCCTCAGAGATGTTCCAAGTGTCGATGCCATCTACTCAAACTTGCACCGGAAGTCTCAAACTGAGTCAGTCTGCTGGAGTGACAGAAATTCGCGATATCGCAACCCATGAGTGTTTGGTCRAAATCGTGACAACATTCATGATCACAGCTCTTCCCAACTCAGGAATAACCTGCATTTGTCCTCCCACCTGAACCAAGTTATAGCCTCTCCATCAAAGCAGATGATGGTTGTTTCAAGTCTTTACGCTGCCGTCATTAGGTGCATAGAAGAATACCTTTCCGCCTTCAAAATCTACCCATCTGGATTATCCCTGTCAAACACTACCAACTCAATCCATCGTGGTCGGATATCCCATCTCGGTGGTGCAATAGAGTCGTGTCCRGGAAACATGTCACTAAAACTCTCTGACCCTTTTCCTTTTCGATTGCGATACTTGGACACCTCTCCATGTCCCGATAATTACATCTTTCCATTGAAAAACTAATCAAATCTGTGTAACAACGATGCAATTCCTTTCTCAAGGCTCGGTAGTTTCTGAGGTTCAAATTTCATTGATTCCACTTCACTTTGAATTACAGAAACTATTTCTTCTACTGCTTCACCCCTTCCTCCATCTTAGTTACCATCGCCAATATCGTTGCTCTGACACCAAATGTTACGTCTAACACAGTTTTCAACATTCAGAAAACTGAAGAAAACAATCAGACACAAAATAAGAGAGATGGGAAGTAGTTGATAGTGTTATTGAATGGGAAATAAAGATAACCTCAGGTATTCGAGAGACCTGCAACTCTCCAAGAGAAAAAGCTCAATCACATCAACCTACTTTTCTGCTCTTTCCCCACTTTCTCTCCCTATTTTATACCCAAAATTGCAACTCCCAACCCATGACTCCATAACCGTCACTTCCTCGACTGCTAGCTAATTTGCCACCTCAATTTGCCACATCATCCACTCCACCATTTGTTTTTTTTACCTTCTTACGCCTACTATAAGTAATTCGAATTGGAGATCTATCATTCTGTTACTCTAATCATTTGATTGGATCTTATCTAACAAAGAGACGCTCATGAAGTGAAATAATCTGTCAAAAGCCACTGATTACTCAAGATCCAAGAGGTCTTTCCCTTAATAGAGCACAACTTTGCCAAACAAACTTCTAAGGTTTCAAGGTACCAAAATAAAAAATTCCCCCCAAACCCAATTCTCCATTTCTGCAGGAAAATTCTCTAGTGTGAGTTCTATAATGTACCAKATTATAAGAAGAGAAAGATATCTAGAATTGACAAGTTAGCAACCCTTTGCTCAATTGGAGCAAATTAAACAAATAGAAAAAGGAGGTCTTTAAGATATTTTAAGACAGACTAGATGACAGAGGAATGAGAAAAATAACGCCAGCAAAAAGCCCCCATCACATGGTATCTACTTCATTGGCCAGAGTAACAGAAAAAAYCCAAATACAGCGCACACATACAGTAATTATTCCASTGAGTGTATTTGCTAAATTGGCCGGAATTATCAAAMYTTTTWWKKTTTTTTTTTCTAGATTAGTCTTTTCTGATAAAGTATGTTGTAGATTTGTTACCTGAAGAGCAACATCATTTGATCTTAGCTCCTATTCCACGWAAATAATTGTTAAACCAGTATGCATAGTATGATTTCTTACTGGCTGAAGGAGCACTTATAGAACTCCAACTGGAACATCTCACTCTAACAGTGGTAATACTTTTAACTGATTAAGATTTATGACACTCTTAGAGTATACAAAGGCATTAATTTATTTCCATTTCTGCCTTGATAACTGGAAAACTCTTAATTTGAGTTTGATGGAAATAAGTCTAGGGCATGTGCACAGGTCAAGGATGACTTTTGGATATTTGATTAGAATCTAGGTTCTTTTACTTCATTTTTATTTAATATTTTTCCTCTCTTTTTCTTATTTCATTCCTCAAGTCCTATAGGTTTGATCCTCTAGAATTTGAACCAATTCGCATTGCATGAAGGATACGAAATATATCAGATTGATTTTTTTTAAGGGGTAGAAAGAAAAGTTGTTAGGTGTGAGAAGAAAGAATCAAGGACAATTTATGCTCAGGTGTGTAGTTAATTCTTTAATGACATAGATGGACAATTGAAAGGACTATAACGTTTCTTTTTCCCCCTTACAATCCTCCCAACTCTCCATCTCTTATTTACATATGGGGGAAAATGTTGGGAGTAGAGAGATGGGAAGCTGGCAGACATGAAAATTGGTACCGACATAACATATTTATAAAAGAAAAAAAAAAATCCATATTTAGTAAAATTTTCAGAAACAAGAAATCTTGAAGACTATTTTTAGCAACCAAAACAGGAATAGTGTTTTCACTTTTTTGTTCCATCTATGCCTCATCAACTTTGAGAAGTTCATAATACATGATGATTGCATTCTAATCCATAATGATAAAAGGAAAAATCCAATTACGAAATGTAAGTAAATAAAGCCACATGAGATTAAAGATCCAGGTAATCAAGTAATGGAAATAAAGACATAGACATAAACTCTCCTAGAATAAGCAAGTATAGCCAAAAAAATGGAAGTCTGAGAAATCAAACTTGCAAACAAGATCCCACATATTCCACCAAAATGTTAATATCATTGAACAAATTGGCCTTAGTCCCCCTCCTAGGAACCCTCTCCAACCACAGAGAGAGAGAGATAGAGTCTCTGGATCAAGTGGTCTGGTGTTCCGTTGTGCTATGTGACCCTCCAGGCTTCACCATATATACTTCAATGTTACTCTAAAATTTGCATCTCTATTTCATGTAAGTGTTAGTAAAAGGTTTATAACCCTATTTTGTCAAAACAGTTCTCTTAATGTATTAGATTAGATGCAAGTTTAGATGGTAAAATTTCAGAAACTTACRATAATGGGAGTTTCTTTACAACTGGTCGTATTCGTCACATGCTAGCCAAGCAATCTCTTAATCTGATTGGCCTCTATATGCATCACAAAAGCAGAATGATGATTCAAATATAATCATAAACTACTTGAAGGGTCATCAAATTTCATAAACTTTTCGGACATTTAAGCTATTGGAACTTTTCCTCAAAGAATTACATAGCGAAGTGCCAATATATCCATCAGGCACTCAGCAAAATTGTGATCCAGAACTATAGTTTAAAATAGTATCCTAATAAGTATTCTATCTCAACACTTCTGATTAGATTAAAAAGATAATGCACGAATGAGAAGAACACTAGTATAGCAAGATACATGCAATATAAAAAGTATAAACTTTTTACCCGCAAAAATGAAATAGGGCCTTCGATGATATCCCAAAATAGGAACAACATCAGTAAGCAGACCCCAAAGAGGTTTTACAATCCAAGGAATATTTATTATTCCTGAGTAAACCTGAGATTCAGAAGGCTGCACCATCTGGACATCCTTCATATAGTATTCTGTGGCAAGACGGCCAAAAGCTCCACCAAGTCCTTGACTTATGCCATACACAACCACCACTCCAAACACAAAACTCCAGTGCATTTGCTTCGCAAGCATTCTAAGCCAGAGAACTGGTTGACATAAGCAGCTATTGTAGATTCCGTTTTTATGCTCTAAAATCTGCACTTCCCCAGCACTAATTGGAAGTTCCTCTTCCCCTCCCATTACTCTGAAACTTTCCAGAAGAAGCAATAACCCGGTTCAACACTAGAGTTTTCTTGCAAAAAGCATTCTTGAGAAGTCAACTTCTTCAAAAATGAGGATCTTGGGGTTGTCTTGGATTTTCATGAAAGAAATGCCATTTCTTCAACTGGGTTTTGCATTCTTAGCTGATTTTCCTTCAGATTTTTTCTCAAGAATCTCTAGTAACATGTGTCCCCAGTGGGAAAATGAGATAAAATTGATAGCTAAGCTTGAAACTTGTTTTGATCTGATGACGCCTGTGATGACTATTAGCAATATGGTTGACCAGAACAGGAAAATATTACAAAAATTGTCTAGTGTACCAAGACTTTGGACAGAGGAGRAGTTTCCAAGGTAGCTGCCTTCCTCCTTTTTTTTTTTTTTTAAAAGAATTTTCCAAGGTGAGGATCTCTCTCCGTTCTATTAGCGCAGGACAATTGATGTTTCGACCAAGGACCCACCATTTTTTGTTTAGTTACTTGTTTATTATTTTTTGAATACATTATTTGCATATTAAATAAGTTTTTTTATAATTAAAATTAATTAATTTGAATATTTCGATACTCTCCCCTTAAACGATATCGAAGATTGGATCCCACATCCTAGTATGGAGTGACTCCCTTGTGTTTAAGTTGGATTTCCCGTGTGGTTTGCCAAATTTTCTTATTTTAACTTTTGATTCTTTTAATATTATTTTATGTTTTCTCATTAATTGCTAAAATATGGTGTTATTAATTTTTTTAAATTATCAATAGTATATAGATAATTATTGTCATTTTTTTTGTTCATTAATGTTACCATTAATTTATTCTTCTTTTACTCAACTTTGTGGATATTTTTTTACTATTTTTTTGTTATGTTATTAATTTTATYTTAATAATTAATTATTGTTAATTTACAATTTAGTAGGATGATTATATTAATTTTTGCATAGGAGGAAGAAGCAATTTGCCATAATTTCAATAATTATTTTGCGATGCATAAGATTTCATAATCGCATTGAGTTATGCAATTTGGTTAAACACGCCAGTGATCCATTAAACATATTAACTATTGTCAAGAGTGTAATATCCCCACTTGGTCCCTAGATTCCACGACAGTCGAACAAGTCGCTGCTTGCCTCTCAACAATCACATTACTCACAAATAAATGGCGAAAAGCTTAAAAATCTATACAACTCAATTACTAATCATAACTTACATTAATAGTACTAATACATAAATTCACAATTAGACCCAAAAGACCATTGAATACCACTAAAATACAACTCCAACACTAAGAATACAAACCATAAGACAATAAGTTGTTTCAAACAAGTCTCTACTTCACATACTTGGATAGACTAGTGAACTAATCTCGGTGCTCGTAAATACTCCCGATTGCTAATCCGCTAACCTGACACCTGATCTTGAAGAAAATCGCTAAAAAGACTGAGTTAGGCTCCATGAGTCCCGAGCTGGTGTAATAGTGTTTAGTAAATCACAACATTTTATATAATTTGCAAACAAAATCGGATAAAGAAAGAGTACACAATTGAGCCTCTAGCCCTTACATTTTCCTAAAAACCTTTAGAAAACCATATAGCACATTTCTAGAAAAATCCATGCCAAACATGCAAAATTTTACCCAAATGAAATCAGTGCATACAAAGTGCTACACAAACCTTTACTATAAGAGCTTTTACGTTACAGGGTTAATTGCTACTAGCCTTATCACCTAGGCACACATGCGATTTTCAACCGCTTACCTCATCAATCACATAACCATTATTACCTACTAGTTAGGTAACTGGGAGGCGCCCATCCTATGGATTAAACCTCCAAATCGAGGTATGACCGTCCATGTGAAGTTGTGGGTACCGGTGGTCTACCACAAGTATGATCCACCGACATTAGCTAATTTTGGCTAACTCCAAGCACCGGGACCAACCAAGAGTAGTACTTTACCTAGCGGACTAGTATTTTAGAGTCGCCGATAGAGTACTCCATCATAATACACAATTTTCAAGACAAACAGAAACAAGCTCAGTACATGATTACGACAATGCAATCTCAAAAGTTCATAAGCCACACCATGCCCAATACATAAGGAAATAGACATTCGATGTCAAAATTTATGATTTCATGCCATCTGTGTAAAATAAATTGCGATATTCAAATGGAATGACTCATTCAACAAAATTCGTATACAAAATTCGAGATGTGCAAAATGTTTCAGAACTAGCATGCATATTCTTTAAACTAACATTTTTCCAAAAGAAAAATGTTTTTGGGAACTCCTCTTATAAATTCTTCAATATCGCAATGCCACGGAGTTGGTCGCTTCTTCGCACCCTAATGACACGACACAAGTATATTCAGTCTATAACTTAAACATGTAATTGATTATAAACTACCAACTTGTAACTCATAATTAGTCGACACTTCTAAACCTAACTAATTTGGGACTTTGGGCTAATGATTTTGAGTGAAACATTTTAAGGCGATTTTGAGAGTTTCTAGTGATGTTTAGAATAATGGTTTCTACTTCGAGCTGTCACGGTTCAAGAAAACGGATATAACTCCATTTCTTGATTGCCTTGGCTCATGTAGTAATTAAATTTAGACTCTTAAGATTCGAAGCTAGCTATAAGTGCCAAGAATGGGGGGGGATTTAGGTAAATCTCATAAGGTTGTAGAAGATGAAGTCTTGACCAATTCTCCACTAAACTAGCAATGATCGGAAAAACTTTTATATCTTGGGCTCTAGTAAGAKTTTTCTCATAAAACTGGTTGCAAAATACTCCTAAGACTTTTTCATCTATATAAACCATATCACCAGAAATATACACTTAAATCCCAAATTTTAAAAGAACAGCAAGTTAGAGAATGATCCAACTTAAATTGGCAGTGTTCGAATGTTCAGTCATAACTCGAGTTCTAGAAAACCATTTCATGTGAGGTTTGACTCAATGAGTACCTAAAATAACAAGGTTTTCATCCATATAAAATATGACCTATTTCATTACACAGTCAAGTCACAAATCCATTAAGTCAGTAGGGTAATCGATTCTCAACATAAGCTGGTAGTTTTCATTCTTTTCTCCATATCTTAGGTTATGGATAAAGTTTTCTAATGAATTAGGTCTTATTTAACTCCTAAAAGATAGGGGTGTCTATGCATAGGCTGGTTCCTTGATTTGGTTTGTGTTCAAACCCCAAAAAGCTTCAATAGAGCATCTAAGCAAAACTTTGCCTGTAAAATTCATGTTCATCCAATCCTATTGACCCATTTGATATTCTAATTAAAGGTAAGGTAACCTTATCCACCAAAACCTAAACATAGAGATCACTTCCAGATAGTTCTGTAAACAATTCCTTCTCAAATCTTTCAATTTAACATTTACAATGAAGTCAAGTGCCCAAGACATAATTTTTCAGCAATAGAAGAGTTTAAATCTTAATATCAAAGCATCTCACTGCCCAACCATTCTACAAGGAAATCAATTTCGGATTCTTAACCAAGGCAGGGGGCAGGACAAGAGTAAAGGAACAAAAGAAACAAGACATGTTCAAACTCATTCTATTCCCAAAAACAGTTACATAATAATTTCCAGCAACATGAATTTTCTGAACAGCCTAGCGATGCATCCAACCATTCAACTATATACCATAATTTCATATTGTCTACAAGTTCAAACGACTTATAAATAAATTCTCAAACCAAATCTCTTCCTATAGAGCAAGGTAGGCATACATATAAACATAACTTCCATTGGTTAAGTATTCTAAGAATTAGAAGACCTTACCTTGAAGGAGTTAGTCGAGGTCATTAAGAGCTAAAAAATTGAGGACCAAAAGGTTTCTTAGAGTTGTTAGATCCTCTTAGAACATGAAAGAGTGTTTGGGGCAGAGTTAGGAGAAAACTCTCCTCATGGTGGAAAGAAGAATTCCTAAAGGAGAAGAAAATTTACCAACGTTTGAAGGCGGAAAAATGCTTAGCCAAAGTGTGAGTCTTGAAGCTTCCAAGGACTGCTGTGGTTGTTGCCAAAGCTTAAAGGAAATATATAGGGCTTGGCGGAGAAAGCTAAGAAAAAGAACAAGGGGGAGAGAGAGCTAGGAAAGCAGAGAGAAAGAGAGAGCGTCTTGTGAGCCTTTTAAGTCTTATGCTAGAAGCATAGAATCGAAAGTGTATTATAATGTTTGGTGGGAAATTTTCTAATTGTTTACAGGGTGGATATGTTGATATTACAGAGGAAACTCTGTCGAAATTTTATAAATCCTTTGTATTAAAATATCTAAAATTTTTATTTTGCCCTTTCGAAATCTATGTAAGGGTAAATGGGTGAGATTCTCGGGTTATGACAGTTTCTAATTTGGGAGTGTTATTGAAAATCATAGGGTGCTTGAAATTCCCCTTGTCTTGGGAGGATTTCGATCACCCTAAGGATGTCTATCCCTTCCGAGATCCCAGGAAGTTGGAGATTTCAAGACTCTTTTATTTTAGAATTTCATTCTTYAACCCTAATAGAAATAATTTCTCTTTGTAGAATCCTCCTCTCTCTCTGTGTCTCTGAACTCCTTATCTGGCTACCACTCTCACTCTCTCACCCCTTCTAATGAAAGTTCATCCTACATTCTCACTAAACCTAGTCCAGATAGGTAGAATAATATCTAGGAAGATCGAAAGAATAGTCTTCTTGTTGTTTTCATGTGGTGAAGTCGAAGACTTGCTCGGAAGAATCATCCTCAGCAAGTTATAGAATCTGAGTAGCCTTCATGCCCATTGGTGCTGCCACCTCTTTCATCTCAGATCGAAGAGTTGAATCAAGAGCATTGGGCACCTCTAGCAAGAAACCCTAGCATCCTTTTTGTTCTACAAAGAAAAGAAGGTAGTACGTTTCTACTAAACTCACCTTACGAAGGATTAAAATTCTGAACTTTTGCTGTCGCTGTATAATTTCTTTCTTTGTAAGGTCCTTCACATGTCTTGTACTAGATCGTAGTAACTATATGACTATATAAGAAGGCTCAATTGGTTATGGAGACCTATGATCCTAGCAAACTTGGACATAAGGTTGTAGGTTTRACCATGGTTTGCCAAACTCAAGTAGACAACATCCTATATTCATCTAAGTACTCAAATAGGATAATTTGGCCAAGCTACCCGAAAAATAGTTTTTAAATTGTTCGGGTTCAGAGAAATAGGCAAATCTCGATTTTTGGATACTTGATTTCATGAAATCAATGACCATAGAATCTTAGGATTCAGGGTTTTCTATTCATATAAAAATATTAACAAGAGAACACTTTGATAAAYAGCAGAAAGTTACAGAAATTAGGATCATGTCCAGAATTGTGGTAAACTGGCAGCAGTTAGAAAAGTGCATATCAAACAGGTTCTAGAAAC
The DNA here is from genome assembly GCA_001752375.1 of Rhazya stricta. Taxonomy (NCBI): domain Eukaryota; kingdom Viridiplantae; phylum Streptophyta; class Magnoliopsida; order Gentianales; family Apocynaceae; genus Rhazya; species Rhazya stricta. Next base: position 858,125 of record MEJB01000026.1, on the reverse strand, counting down.
AAAGCTTTCTGGAAAATAATTCTAAGATTCTAATACATCTATCAAGGTAAACCACTTTATCTAGAATTGCACGAGTACTTCCCACATTCCACTAGAATAACAGGGTATGGAAGAAACTAGCACAAACTGGAAAGTGCAAAGATTRGGTTATATCTGAAGTTCTAGGAAGATACTATTAGCAATAACTACAGGATTTTAATCATAAGATGCAGGGTATTCAATCAATATAAAGAAATCCTAGTTTAGAATTACAGTGTAGTTATTATAAAGGCAAAATAGTAGGGTATGGTTTCTACGAGCAAAACCGGCAAGGTTCAGTTCTTAGGTTATATCTCAAGTTCTATTGGATGATGCTTGCTGAAATTAGTCTCAAAAGACTAACAAAATCAAAGGCTAAATATCTATTGTAGCCTAGCGATTGATCAGGGTTCATATTGACCATCAAAACTCAAGAACTGAAGTTGTTTAACACTAAAAGGAACGGTATCCACAGTTTTCTCTAGTACATATGTTCCAACTACAAGGACTAGTTATACTATTAATTCTTCAATATTTTCACTCTTTAATCAACCTAGATAAGGTTTACAATTTCTTACTAGACTAAGCATGCTCAAGGAAGCTTTAATTCTAGGAATTAGGAAAATTTTCCATTTTTTTTCCTATTCTCCTTTCGCACCATTTCACAATGATATGATAATATACTTTAATCATAATCTAAGTCCAGCTTATGCCAAAGTGTTTCTTATCCATTTCAATTGGAAACCAACCACAATTCTTCATCATAACTCCAAAAAATAAAACTATCCCATCATGCATAATATACCTCATACAAAATTCTATTTCAATATCTCATAACATGTTGGCTTACAAAATCCAACTATCAAACATTTTACTCTTCTTAAACCATTTCTAAGAACTCAATAAAATTGCAGCAACTCAACAATTACCTCTACCACTATTGGAAAATTCATAAGCATATGGAATCTATTTCTACCTAAATAAACAACTAAAGAAAGAACAAAGACCTACCTTACTGGATCTCAATCGAAGAAACTACTGGCTTGTGTGGTTGACCATGAAGCCGTTCTAAACTCTAAAAGCTACTTCAACCAGTCCACAAAGACCAAAAACCAAAAATTTGGCGTTAAGGAAGGTATAGAATTGGGTAGAAGAAGGCTTTTTTAAGGATGAAATGRAGAAGCTAATCAAGGTTGGAAGCTGGTTGCCATGGCTGTGGTATTGCTATTGTTGTTGCCTGATGAAAAGGAGAGGAGAAGGAATAACGGTTGAAACTATGTAGGGAAGGGAAAGCCGAGATGGAAAATAAGAGAAGGCTGAGTCTCTTWTTTCTTTGTGGAGTGTGAGAGTGGTGCTTGTGAGAGTTTYGGTGAGGCAATTGAAATAGATTAGTGATATTAAGTAAAGCTTGGTGGAGGAAACAAGATTGCCAAGTCTTAGATTGCATGAAGAATGACAAGTGTGCTATGGTTAGGACAAGTGGAGTGGTAGAGCCTTACAAGTGGATAGAAGAGAAAGAAACAAGGGGAAAAAATCGGTGGGGAGGCCAAGCAAGCAGAGAGAGAGAGAGAGAGCAAGAATGAAATGCAGAGGAAAAAAGACAGGTGGCTCGGTTAGCATGTGAAGAAACAGAGATAAGAATAAAACAAGAAAGCATAGGATAAAGGAAGAAATAAGATAATCAACCAAGCTACACTACACTATAGGCTTCCATAGGGAAATTGTAGATGCAATTGATGATAGATAGGAGAATGCCAGGTAGTCACTAAGAGAGTAAAACAATATATATATATATATATATGTGTGTGTGTGTGTGTGTGTGTAACATAATAAGAGAGATTTATTGATTAGTGGAGGGATTGTCCCTTACATGCATGCAAGGCGACAATGCTCCTCATGCATTGGCCAACATCAAATGAGGGGCGAAGTTGTAATTAGGTAAGACTAGAGTTTGTTTTCATCTGATAAAACTYGAATTGTTTTGATTTGCCTTACCAAAACAAAATTGTATTACGATTCACCCCTAATAAATTAAATTTCAAAAGAAAAGACGTAGCTAATATATATATTAGACACCTACATGCRATTTATAGTAATCTATATCCGTCGACTATGCGACATTTAAGTTGAGGGTCTACAATTCTCCCCTACTAAATAAAATTTCGTCATCAAAATTTCATTGTACCTTGTAATAATGCAAAATACTTTTGTYGCATATGCTCTTCTGTCTCCTAGGTCACTTTTTCTATACCGTGAAGATGGATTTCTTTGTTCCTGAGTGTCTTGGTGCTTTCTCTGAGGATCCAAATAGGTTGCTCTTCATATGAGAGATCAGTGTGCAGCTTCAGGTCTTCATTATTTAGAACATGATCTAGTGTGAGGTGCTATTTCTTAAGCAACGAGACGTGGAACATGTCATGTAGTCCTACCAGTTTAGTTGTTATGCTGGTATGCCATATTCCCTATTCTTTCCAAAATCTCGAAAGGTCCAATGTATCTCAGACTTAGCTTACTACCCTTCGAATGCTTCAAAATTTGCTTACGTGGTCTCAATTTTAGGARTACCTCATCACCTACTTCGAATTCCAAATCTCACCTCCAATTGTCCACGAAGCTTTTCTRTCGGTTTTTAAGCATTCCTGAGTCAATTTGACCTTCCTCAACATTTTTTCCCTATCAGGTAACTAAATTTGTTTCCAAATTTCCCTTTCTCCAACCTCATCCCAATAGAGTGGTGATCGGCATTTTCTTCCATATAGTGCCTCGTATAGAGCCATTACAATGGAGGATTGGTAGCTATTATTATATGCAAATTCCATGTATGCATGATTGTTAACCACTTATTACCGAAATCCATGATATAGGCTCTAAGCATATCCTCCAAGATTTGTATGGTTCTTTCAAACTGTCCGTCCATCTGGGGGTGAGTTGTGGTACTAAAACTAAATATGGTAGCCAACACTTCTTGGAACCTTAACCAAAATTGAGAGGTGAACCTGGGGTCYCAGTCTGACACTATATTGACCGGTRCTTTGTGAAGTCGGGCTATTTCTTGTATGYAGAGTTGTGATAGCCTTTCCAAGGAATCTCTCTGATTTATTGGAATTCTCGTACGCCTCTTTTGCTAACACCGCAAAATGAAAGTGTGCTAACTTAGTTAACTGGTCTACGACTACCCAAATTGCATCTCGGTTCTCTCGTCATTGGARGTTCAGTGGCGAAGTCCATCGTAATGCATTCCCACTTCTATTCGGGTACTCGAGAAGGTTTTAACAACCCTCCTGGTTTCTGATGCTCAGCCTTAACCTTTTGACATTTCAAATGGGTTGAAATGTACTACGCAATTCCCTTTTCATGCCATCCCACCAGTATTGTGGTTTTAAATCCTGGTACATCTTGTTACCTCCCTGGTGGATTATGTACCAACTTTTATGATCTTCATTTAGCACTTGTTTTCTCAATTCCTAGTCATTCAAGATACATGTTCGATCCCAATAATAAATAACTCCATTGCTATCGACTTAAAATTCCTTCACTTTCCTGTTTTCTATCCCCTCTTCAAATGTGTGCATCCCTTCATCTCGGTGTTTTCTATCCCCCTTTAATGTTTGCATCCCTTCATCTCGCAACCTTAATGTTAGACAACTTTATTTTTTCCATTCTTGTTTCTACCACTGATGCGACCTCCTTTTGTAGAGTTTCCACCTCTCGACTTGGAGCCTTGCCAACTTTACCTTTTTGCTCAGTGCATCTACTTCTACGTTGGCTTTGCCTAAGTGTTACTTAATTGGGCATTTGTGCTCTTCTAGGAACTCCATCCATCTCCTTTGCCTCAAGTTGAGATCCTTTTAAGTGAATATGTATTTGAAACTCTTATGATCCGTGTAGATCTCACGTAATACCCGAGATTTAGTTTCTATTTTTCTTTTCGAACTTTATATATATATATATATATATACAATTTATGTTCTAATCCACTAGTTTGATTGTATTCATGATTGTTAGTAAATTGATTAATTCACGGTAAAAAGACTTGGAGGCCGTAACGTTTAATATGCCAATCAGAAATAAATAATTATTTTATTAATTTATTATTTGTTATGCGTTAATATGTGAGTATATTTATTTAAAGGTGAAATTTTATTACTTTACTTTAATTAGAAGTCTTAGTTAATTAATGTAGACTTGACCCGTTAGATCCYGTCCTYTTCTTATTCAAATCTAAAACCGAATTTGGAGTTTGATTTTGGGCCAGAAGAAAACTAATAGATTTTAATTTGGTTGGACTTAGTTGGTTAAGTAATAAAAATGGCCCATGAAGAAATTTTAGTTAGGTTAAGTTAGCTTTAAAAAAAAAAACTATTTAAAGATGAAGATTACTATCATTTTTTCCCAAAGAAAACCCTAAACCTAAAYCTCCTAACCATAGTCGSCACCAATAGGCGCCTCCTCCCTTTGCCCTCACCGATACCGGCCTTCCCATCCTCTTTCTCTCTCTCTTTTCTTTTCTATCGATGTCGAACACTACTCCATCTCCTCAATTCTCGTCAGGCGACCAGGCGCGCAGGCGATCAGGTGACCAAGCGCCCAGATGCCTAGCGACCCGACGCCCAGGACCCGATGACCAGGTGCCCAGGGGACCAGGCACCGTGCGCCTTGCGCTTGAGCCAGTAGCGCGCGCGACCAGGATTGCCGTTCGCACGCCCGGAGCGATACCACACCTAAGGTTCGGGATTCGAGGTGAATCCTTAGTTTCTTTATTTAAATTAATCGAATGGCACAGATTTTATATTATGTAACAATAATTAAGAAAAAATATGGAATATGTTTAATTGAAATTTAAGTTAGTACGGTTAAGTAAAAGGAGGATATAATTCTAGAAATATATTGGAATATAATTTATAGTGAAATTTAGGGTTGTATGATAAAATAATGTATATTGTGATTATAATTATTATTGTTATTTTAAGAACAAATTAGGAGTCATGAAATTAAATTGCACTATTAGTAGTTCGATTTTTATTACATGGAAATTTATCTTGAGAAATTATTAGTTAAGGTCACCATAGGAAAAACAATGAAGGTATTAACGGTAACACCTGTGTTAAMCGAATGTGTTTGGTTAAACAAGTTTAGATGAATATTCCTTGTGTAATAATATTAGGATACTGTGACACATCAATGTTGTGGGCAACCAAGGCACCTCGCTAGCRAAAGTAAACAAATTTACTAAGGACTACAAGTAAGTAAATTCTCTCACACTCTCATTAAAGCATATATATGATTGTTATAATTAAATTGTTCTTAGGTGAATCGAATGTGTATTGAATCTGAGTTCTATGTAAGTAAACTCTCACAGTCTCATTAACGTATATGTGTGATTGTTATTGAATTTGAGTTCTAGGTAAGTAAATTCTCACATCTCATTAATGCTTATGAATGGATGTAATTGAATTCTTTTAGATGGTCTAATATGTTGTATATGGATTTTATGCACGTAAACCCCCACACTGCCTATCTCTTTTGTTGTGTGTTATGTGGTAGCGGTATGAGATTGTATAATAAGGTGTGTTAACTGTGTGGAATGATTTATGTGTTTCATATCTTGTACTGTTTTTATGTCGAATGGCATGTTAATTACAGTTGTATGCATTTCATATCATGGGCATGTAGTTAGTGTTCTACATCATTCCTAGCATGAGCCATTCATATATTTAGAAAGAGAATGGTCTAGGAAATAAAATTCTGAAAGGGAATGTATTTTATAAATTATAACGTGTTTTTGAAAATGTTAAAGTTTTCAGAAAGGAGTGTAAACCTAGCCACGAAAGATGTGAATGGGAAATGGGGCATGGGGACCGGCGCACCCTTCCCTACCCTCYWRGAGGGTAGGGAAGAATGTAATGTTCACCTCTTTGGAGGTGAAAAGACGAAAGGAAAAGTAAAGAAATGTTAACCGTTTTGCAGTACTACCGGTAGGAATGTAATCGGGTTTCAAATAAATATGGCCCATTGCAAAGCTTAATAGCTAGGTGCTACACTCTAGTGAGCTCACGAATGCGAAGAAAGGAAAGGTTTTTTGCAAAGTCCTTGCATTTTGAAAGGAAAGATTTTATGAAAAGGTTATACAAGAAAATGATTTGAAAGTTTTTATTGAGAAAGTGAGATTTTATAATTCATGACATATAGGGCATGTTCATGCATTCATGCATGAGATTTACTTACTGGACTTTATAGCTCATTCCATTTCTCTCATTTTGCATTTCAGGTAATGTGTAGCCAGATGGTGCGAGAAGGTCGCTTGTGGGCAAGCCAAGATACCTTGAAGTTAATTTAAATGAATGTTATGGATTAAGATGGTTGTGGACTAGAATGGTTTTTGTTTGCTATTAAGTATTTCTTATTTGGTTTAAATTCTTTTGAGCTTCCGCAAATTCGTGTCAGTGAGTAAATGGGGACATTCCCAGGTTAGGATATGTAACACCCCAATTTTTTTTTTATCTAAAATTTGTTTAGATTTTACCGTTTAAAGTTTGTATGTCAAACTAGGTTGACGTGTAATCGTGGGCTAAGGGCTTGACTTATGAAGGGGCCTATTTATTTATTAAGTCAGGAGATTGACTTTTATCGAAAGGAAGCCCGTTGTGTAGTAAACGGTTTCGGTTAGATCTGGATAATGAAGCCTAATGGGTTGTAGTATGGTCCAAATGAATATAATAAAATAAAAATAAAAAAATAAATCAAATAAATTTTAAAAAAAAAGAAGAAGAAACAGGTAAATCTAGTGTCCCTCCCTCCTGCCCTCCAGCGTCCGCCACGCGCCACTCTTCCTGTTGCTGTGAGAAATCCCTTCATCTCCTTCCTCCCTTCCTGCCCCAGCGTCGCCACTTGCTTCGCTGTTGGAGGAATCGCTTCATCTCCTTCTCCTTTCTTCGCCGATTGCCGCCACTTGCCATCCCTCCCTATATCCATGACCTTGGACTATGTCGGTGGTCCTTCCCTTTCGCTTCTGCCAGAAGCCCTCTCACCGATCGCTCGTCCGTCGTCTGCGACGCTCCGACATTAGCCCGAGCTGGCTACCATCGTCGTCTTCTCTTCCCTCTGCTTGCCGGACCTCTAGATCTCGTTGGTTCCACCGGCTCGAGCTCAGATCCGTTCGGCCTCTGTTCTACTGCGCGTGTCGCCGTTCAACCCAGTTGCCGCGATGACACGTTTGTTGCGGCGAGACAGCGCGGCCGATGGCACGATTTGGCCCAGTGTAGGAACCGGCCGCAACAAGCGGCACGGGCGCCCAGTGTTCAACAACACCAGCGGGCCCAGCAGACGCCTGTGCTCAGGCAGACGCAGGCACTCCGCGCGCGCGCGCCCAGGTGCGGCCGCGCCAGGTGCGCCCAGGTGCGCGACGTCTAGGCTTTAGTTGCGCGGAACGCCCGAGGCCCAAGCGCACGACGCTCGACGTCCCCGTGGCCCGACGCTCAGGCGCACTGACGCCCCAGCGCCTGAAAACCATTTTGCACATCTCTTTGACATTACGTGTCGGAATCCATTATCGTCAACGTTCGATAGTTACGGAATTGAGGTTTATTTCGAGGGCATACGTTGAAGTCGGTTGGAGGAGTTTATTTCCGACATAAGTAAGAACTCATTTTCCGTATAGGACTTCGGGTTAAGGTGATCCTCTTCATTCATATCATTATAAATAGATGAATTTGAATATTTTTAACTATTGGAATATGTGTTGTGTGAAAATTTTATATTGATATGTGGAATGAGATATCTTAATTGTTGGAAATGTGTTGTGTGGAATTTTTAGTTGATGTGTGGGAATTGTGACGGAAAGTTGATTGTTCGTATTTAGTAGTACCTCTATGTTAAAGAATGCTGTTGTTGATTCCATATCATGTATATTTATTGGAACGTTATCTTATATAATCGTATGCGTTTCATGTCCTGAGTAATGTAGTTAGAAGTTTATATCTCATTTGGCATGTGCCGTTCACGCATTTAGGAAGTGGAACGGTTAGAAAATGGGATTTTGAAGGAAAAGGTTAAATTTTTGGAAATGTTAAAGTTTTAAGAAAGGAGTGTAATACTAGCCACAAAGATGTGAGTGGGAAAATGGGGCATGGGGGACCGGCGCACCGACCCTACCCTCTTGGAGGGTAGGTAAGAATGAATGTTCACCTCCTTGGAGGTGAAAAATGGTGAATGAACCTTTTTTTGAATGTTGACCGCTTTGCGGTTCTACCGGTAGGAATGGAAAATCGGGTTCGCAAATAACTATGGGCCCACTGGCATAGGCTATTGTGCTAGGCTTACAATCTAGTGAGCTCTCGCGAACGAATGAAAGGAAATGGAAAGTTTTATTGTAAGTGAATTTTTGAAGAGGATGTTTGTAATGAGTTGTTGAAAAGGGAATGTTTTTTGGAAGGTTTTTTCATTGAAAAGGGGAAAACTTGGAATCTTCATATGTAGGACATGTTCGATGCATTCATGCATGAGGGTTACTTACTGGCTTTTTAGCTCATTCCTGTTTGCTTATGTTTTCCTTGCAGGATGATATGTAACCAGATAGGGCAAGGGATTAGGATCGTTGTGGGCGAGCCTTGATACCCGAGAAATTGGGTTTTCGAATTATATTATGAAATAAGATAAATGACTTCTGAAGTTTTAAATCTATTGAAAGTTTCTTGTGGGATTCGTTTATTTGGAAATGGTTTAGAAAAGACTTCCGATGTGTATTTCTATTTTTGAATAATTATAAAATGGTTGAGGGTTGTTAAATTTTACTTTTGAAATAGATAGTTGTTTATTTTGGAACGGAATGACGTGGCCATTCTCAGGCTTAGGGACTGTTCCTCTATCTAGGGGGTGTTTATAGGATAAGGTTCCTAATCTGAGGGTGTGACATCTCATATTTGGCTCCATATAGGTAGTGTCTCCATTTTTCCAAGGCAAACACAATAGTGGCTAGCTCTAAATAAATGGGTGGGGTAATTCATTTCATGAGGCTGGAGTTCGTGTGAGGTATAGGCCACTATTCGTCATTAGGACTACCTTTAATCCACTCTCTTGAGACATCCGTATATAAGGCATACATCTTTCCTTGCTTCGGAAATACCAATATTGGTACGGATGTCAACCTCTCCTTTAGCATCTGATAGCTTTGTTCATGTTTATCATTCCATAGGATGGGGACATTTTCCTGTGTCAACTTGGTCAGTGTCCCATTACCTTGAAGAATCCTTAATAAATCGCCTATAGTATCTTGCTAGCCCTAGAAAACTCCTGATTTTTGTCGAATTTTCTGGTCTTCTCTAGTTCACAACCTCCTCCACTTTGGCTGGGTTGACAGAAGTTCCCTCCTTGGAAATCACATGTCCCAAGAAGCTACCTTCTCAATGCAAAACTAGCATTTGYTGAACTTTGCAGATAGTTGATGTTCTCTTAACAATTGTGAAGCTTTCTTCAAATGTTCCTTATGTTCCTCGGGATCTTTGGAGTAGATGAAGATGTCGTCAATGAAAACGACCACAAATTGATCTGGGTAGGGATGGAATATTCGGTGCATAAGATCCATAAATATTGTTGGGGCATTGGTCAACCCAAAAGGCATTATTACGAACTCATAATGACTATACCTCATTCTTAGGGATGTCTTCCTCTCGAATCTTAACTTGATAATACTATTATCTTAAATCCAATTTCGAGAAACATTATGCTCCTTGTAGTTGGTCGAACAATTGATCTATGAGGGGCAGCAAATACTTGTTCTGATCATGTCACTATTCAAACTTCGGTGATCAATACACATCCTTAAGGTTCCATCCTTCTTCTTTACGAATAGTATAGATGCTCCCCAAGGTGACCTACTAGGCCTAATAAATCCATGCTCTAGTAGCTTTTGAAGCTAATCTTTCAATTCTTTTGACTCGATTRGGGCCATATGGTAAGGGGCTCATGATACGAGTTCCACYATCGGGATCAAACCAATGGTGAGTTCAATTTCTCAATTACAGGGTAAGATTGCCAATTCTGATGGAAAAATGCCTAGATATTTATTAACAATAGGAACACCTTCAATCTTATTCGGGTCCCTAGCTTCATTAATCAAATAGGCTAAATAGCCTGAATGCTTTTTCAACAACATCCTTCAAGCTTTTGCTCCGAAGATAGCTATGCTCATCACTTCCTCCCTATTTCCCCGAAATTCTATAGTTGGGATTCTAGGCTTTGCATACCTAACTATCTTATTCCGACAACCCAGTTGCATGTGGTGTGAAGACAACAAATCCATTCTCAAAATGATGTCATATCCCYTAAAAGGTAGTATAATTACATCCTCAGGTAGTTCCGTATTCCCAACTYCGATTGCRAAATTACAACATACCCTATCAGAGTCCAAACTATCGCCTAAGGGAGTATAATGAACAACTTGTAGGGTAGTTCTCTTATAGGTATCTTTAATTGAGCAATAAGCTATAGTGCAATAAAAGACTGTGTCGATCTTAGATCAATTAAAATATGAGCTTCAAAAGAATAAAAAGTTTACCTTCTACTACCTCAGAGTTTTGTCCACATCTACCTATTATTCACGAGTACTCGGGTCCTCACTTGCAGTTTGCCTCTTTGTGCCCCTGCCTTTTTCTGTCCGGTATGATCTTCCACCTCCTAAGTCCCGTTTGATCATAGTAGCTAATCAATCTCGCGTGTGGGCTATAGTTAGGTCCCATTGAGGTGTCAGGTTCTGCTCGTGAGTTCGAGAGTCGACTTCTTAGTTTTGGGAGGGCCCCGAGGTCGTTTGACACACACTGCTTCTCGTACAGAGCATCTTGCTGACTCACTACACATATTTGGATACTCAACATCAGTATTACAACAAGCATCATCAAGTCCAAAAGATGCACAAGTAATACCAAATCTCAAATTATGCTATAAATTAAAGTGCTAAATCATGATTTATAGCAAGAAAAGCTTTCACAAGTACAACTAACAACAGGCTAGCACTATCACGTCCTAACTATTCCTAAATCAGCTAAGGCCAAGGCCTCCAACAAGAGGCTTTGGTTGGAAGTGGTCCATTAATGGATGGGGTCVTATTCAACTCTCCTCCTTCTCAACCAGCATCCKTGTATCGTCTCAATTTCTCCTGCAGTCGACCCATCTTAACCTAAATACAATAATTTTTCACTTCACCCGCTTTCTTATTGGCTTCACCTAGCCAATGTTCGTATCACATATTATCCGTCTGTAATTGAGCATATTGGCTCTCAAGAATTTCTRCCTTAAGTTGGTGATAAACGAGTTGGCTCTCTAGCTCAAAAATCCTGGCTTCCAAAACTTCATAAGACCTAGGTATCCTACATAATAGAAATAGTTCAAACGATATGTTACTTAATACAGCTATAATTCCCCAATCATACTTACTCCAACAGACTTCACAAGACTACATCCAACGAACCCTACAAATTTTAAAATCTAGGCTCTGATACCAACTGTGATGGCCCTCACACTCACTTTCTAAAGTGAAAAGCTATAACAAACTTTTTCTACTTTTGAGGAGAAGATTCCAAGGTTTTCTAGGACATAAAATCTTTGTTGAAAAGTGAACAATGTGGTCGAAAAAGGGTTGTTACTCATTTGTTGGGTGAGCACTTTGTGTAAAAAAAGTTATAGTGTAAAACCCATTTGTTGAGTGAACCCTTTGTGTAAAAGTCTTTGTGACTTTTGCTCATTAGATTTTGAAATYTGAAGAGTGTGATCTGTAAGTAGTGAATGTAGATTTCAAGGGAAATCAAACCATTACAAACGTTGTGATCTTATGCTTATTTCTCTCTCTTATTTTCTTATGCTTTACATGATTAGTGTGACATTTATCATTCTTAAATAAACTTAGCATTTATTGCACCCACCAATAGTTTGAAACTTTGTAGAAAATGGTGAAAATTTTATAATTGTTAGAAAATATCTTACTAAAACCCAATTCACCCCTCTCTTGGGTACATTTCAATTAGTATCAAAGCCTACTTTAAAGGATTAACATCCTAGAAGAAAAGATTCATGGCTTCTTCTTCTTTACACAACCAAGAGGGMTTTTCAACTTATAGCCACCACTTTTTTAGTGGCTCCAACTACAACTCTTGAAAAACTCGTGTTCATATTTATATATCATTCGTGAATTATGATTTATGGAGTATTGTAACTAATGGACTATTTTTTCCATTTAAATTTGTTTGTGTTAAAATTCCCAAAGTTAAGGCGAGTATAGTGATGGAGATGTGAAAAAGATGACTAACTATCAAGCAAGGAACATTCTTATTTATGCTTTCGACCCCAATTAATACAATCGAGTAAGTCGATGTGAGGATATACATGCCATATGGAAGATGCTTGAAGTGACTCATAAAGGAAGAAACCAAGTAAAATAGTCCAAACTTGCTGGCTAGTAAGGGACTATGAATTGTTCATAATAAAGCCAAMTGAGAATATCACCATCTACTAGGTTCACAAACATTGTAAATGGGTTAAAATCACATGACAATGTGTATTCAAAAGGAGAAAAAAATAGGAAGAGCTTAGATGCTCTACCTAAAGCTTGGGAATCAAAAGCCTTAGCCATTGAAGAAGCAACGGAATTGAAGGTGTTACCTTTTGAAGAACTCATAGGTTCTCTCTTGCTAATGATATGAAGTTGAAGAGAAGGAGTGACCAAGAAGACTTGGAGAAAGGAAGAAAAGAGAATGCACTCAAAGTGGTTGAAGCCACTAAAGAAGAATAAGAGACCTCTAGTGAAGAGGAGATGGATGAAAATGAGCATGGAATTGTTGTAAGAAGATTCAAGAAAGCTTTTCGAAGAGGAAACTATAAGAAATCATTCAAGAAGCCTCGTCATCCAAACAACATCACAAGAAGATGTTATGAATGAAAGAGCATTGATCATCTAACGATGAATTTCCAAAATCCAAACAATCCAAAGAAGAAAGAATCAAAAGCCTTCAAGAAGAAAAGCTTTGCCTGAGATAATGATAAAAATGATGATTCCGATGAAGATGAAGTGAGAAAGTAAGTGYGTGCTTTATGGCTATTAAGGACGAGGTGACCAGTTGTCCCTTCTCCCTTAGATRATGATGAAGAATGTGATGCTCAACCTTTCTTATTGACATGTATGATGAAATGAGGAAAATGTGCAAAATAAAACAAGAGATGAAGATGAAAATTGAGAATTTGTTGAATGAAAATTCTAAATTTCTTGTTGATGACAATGCACTTGTTGAATCCATGAAATCTCTTGAATGTAAAAGTTGAGCTTATCTATGTCCATTGATGTGATCACAATAGAAAGGTATGAATTAGAACAAGAGATTTCTACACTTAATGCTATAATGGTTGAAAGATGTTCCTTGAAAAGGAAATTTCATGATTCAAATGCTAGTTTGATCAAGTTTGCCAAAGGAAACCATAATCTTGATAACTTACATGGTGTGCATAGATCTCTTTATGACAAGAATGATATTGGATATGAACAATCTTACTTGCATACACAAAATGCTAAACCTCTTAAAAGAGTACTTGATTCTAGATCCTCTTATAGTCCATGTTTACTTGTTCATATTGTGAAAGAAAATGACATAAAGCTACTAGATTCTRTTACAAGAAGAAAACTGAATGTGGCATGAAATTTATTTGGTTAGTTAGATCTACCACGACTAATCACAAAGGAACCAAGAAAATGTGGGTATAAAAGGTCTCATTTGTTCAATTGGTGCAGGATTGTTTGAAGATCAATTCTAAGACAGCAAAGTAGTACTTGGATGGTGGGTGCCCATGGAACATGATCTGTCACTCTTCAATTCTTGTTCACTTTCAAAAGAGTGAAGAAGGGTATGTCATTTTCGAAGACAAAAAGAAGGGAAAAATTCTTGGAATGGGTTGTGTTAGTAAGGCACCCCATCATATCATCAAAATTGTTATTTTGTTGATGATTTGAATTACAACATGCTTGGAATTAACCAATTATGTGATGATGGATATAAAGTGCTATTTGCTAAAAATACTTGTCAAATTGTTGATATGTAAGTGACAAGGTTATGTGTGGCATATAGATTTCGGAATGCTCATTCTCTTTATTTGGAAACTTGTTGCTCAAGATATTAAATGCTTAGTCGTTAAACTTGATGAATCTTATTTGTGGCATATAAGATTAGGACATGTTAGTATGGATGTAACACCCCTAGATTAAGAAACTTTATCCTAGCCRGGGAATGCCATCACTTACTCACTCACATAAAATTTGCAGAAATTGGGGAAAATAAAAATCTTGAAACTTGAAATAGGAAAGAGGTTTTACAAAAATTTCGATAGAGTTTCCGCTGTAATAACGACATATCCCCCTGTACAAAATCAAAAAATTTCATCGACAAACATTTCCAATACTTCACCTATAAATGAAATAACTTCAAATCCCAACAATATCATTTATCCACAAAATACTCATATGTTTGAAATCTAGCAAAAAACCTTGAGATAACAAATCCAGAACAAATAAAATACTCATAGATTTAATAATCCAGCGGAAGTCTTTAAAAGAATAATTCTARAACAAATAAAAGCTTAAGCATTCAATGAGTTCATAAATMAATGGAAATTTAACAGAAATAAATCTTGGGCAGCAAGGTCTGCTCCCAAGCGATCTTCTCATACCACCTGGCTAATCATCACCTGAAATGTAAAATRAGGAAAATAGAATGAGTTATAAARCTCAGTAAGCAAATCCCATGCATGAATGCATGTATATGCACTATATGTCATGAATTTCAAGAATTCACTTCCTCAACAAAATTTCCCAAAACTTTTCCAAAAACTTCCATTTCAAATTGTGAGCTCACTTAATGTATCACCTAACCATTACGCTATGCAGTGTGCAATTTTTATTTGGAACCCGGTCACATTTTACCAGTAGAACCGCAAAGCAGTTAATATAACTTAATCTTTTATTGGACATCACCTCATAAGAGGTGAATAATGCATGAATTCCCACCCTACAAGAGGGTTAGGTCAGGTACGCCGGTCCCCACGCCCTATTTCCCACTTGCACCTTTCGCGGTCTTGGTTTTACACYCCTTTTCAAATCTTTAAAGTTTGGAAAATTACTTACTCATAAAAATCACATTTTCTTTTCCAAACTTAATTTCTAAAACATTTTCCTTCTAAAATGCACGACTATGTCTCATGCCAGGAAATGATGTAAATAATATAAACTACATGCTCATGATATGGACCATATATATCCGAACTTAAACTACCCAACATGTCATCAAGTAGAAAGTTCACATACTTGAAATAAAACCATAAACATATCACATAAAAGCAACCCAATTATAACCACAAAAGACATGTAATACAATTAATAGGAATGTGGGAATTTACTTACCTGAAGTCCTTAATAAAACAACTTTGCTTTAAATGCAAAATGGAGTCCCTAGGTTGYCCACAATGTCAATGTGCCAGAAAAATATCCTAATTTTTATTACAAAAAGAATATTCATTTAACATGACTATTCACTTTAAAACATTCATCATTTATCATACGAGCTTCACTCACCCATACTACCCGTACTTAAATTTTCAGATTGAAAACAATAACATTACCAAAAGTATAAGTTATTACATGGCTTAACAATGACAATGATACAACAATCATAATCACAATATATATTTTAAATAAAAACATACTCCTCATACTAATTTACAGTCCACCTTAAATCATGTATAACCATAACTTATGTTTTCCCACAACTATTAATACATAACACAGATAAAATAACTGTTCAATCAATGTAATCAAAGAAATAAGGGTTTCACCTTGAATCCAACAAATTCTAGGCGTAGTGTAAGGCGCAACGTTGTCACACGYGCTCGAGAAGAGGTGCGCCCTCCGCATGTGAAAGGGTAGAGCGCGCACAACTGGCAGTGCACTATGCCTGGGCGAGCTCCGGCAGTCTGTTTCTAATCAAACTTCTGGAAATGAACTCCGTCCATCAGAAATCTGATGGTGAACAGCAGCTCTTACGACAAATTGGTCTGGTCAGGAACTAATTTGGTCTGATGAACAATCCAAGGGGGGCCCTATGAGCTCTAGCTGAGCAGTGGCGCGTGCAATGGCCGAACACAGCAAGCAATGCACGAAAAAGCTTTGAATCTAGAAAGGACTGGTTGAGCTCGGATTTGGGCAGCAATGGCAGGAAATCGGAGCTGAACATCCTCTATTTTGGTCAAGTCGACGATCAGCGAACCGAGAGAACCAGCCAACGAGYTGATTGACAAGCAGAGAAGACTGCAACAACCAGCAGCTCCAGTCAAGTTTCAACAGCAGGCAGATGACAGTCTCTATTGTGAATGAACAAGGCGAATAATCGAACCTGAGCAGCAAACGATGATGTGTTCGATCCGAGCAAGAGATCTACCTTCTAATCGCATTAAACTCTTGCCTATCTGGTCATTCGAGAGGCATACAATCTGCTAGAGTAGTGTTTTGGAAGATGACAATGGCGAACTATGGTCAAGAAGTCATTCGACAAACAAACCATGAGCAATTCACAGCGACAATGGGTGATTTTTGAGTAGCAATTTTTGATATGTCATAAAAGAACGAGGGACGAGTAGCCGCCTGATRCGAATGGTGACAAATGATGGTGTGCAGCAATTGTGAATGGTGCAGCGTCTGTTAGAGGAGGAGTRATGGCGGCAAGGATGTGTGTGAATTTTCTTGTAGAGGAAGTGGTTTGAAACCCTAATTTTTCCCTTTTTCTTTTTTTTAATTTCTAAACTAAACTTAATTCCAACCAAAATTTCCTTTTTGGGTCATTTTATCACTTAATCAACTAAATTTAACTAAATCAAAATCTATAGAGTTTCCTCTAGACCGAAACAAAAAAATCTATATCGGCTTTAGACTCTGAATAGGAATAGAAAGGGTTCTACTGGTCAAGCCTAAATCGATTAACTAAAAACTCTACTTAACTTAAAATAATAAAAATTCTTAAGTAAATTTACTCACACAATAACACACAAACAATTAATAAATCAAAGAAATAAATTCTTTCATTTCTAATTGGCACATCGAACATTATGGCCTCCAAGTCCTTCCGTTGCAAAATAACTAAAACATTAATAATCATGACAATAATTTCGTTAATGAATTAGAATATAGTTTATAAAATTACATTAAATTCATAAAAATGAAAAAGTAAATCTTGGGTATTACAATGAACTTGTTGAATGATCTTTCCAAACATTATCTTGTTGGAGGACCTTCCARAATACAGTTTTCAAAAGGATAAAGTTTGTGATGCTTGCCAATATGGAAAACAAATCAAAATCCCTTTCAAACCCAAAAAGATGATTTCCACCTCCAAACCTCTTGAGTTATTCATATTGATTTATTTRGTCCCATGAGCACAACTAACTTAGGTGGCAAGAAATGTGCTTATGTGATTTTCGGTGATTACTCTACATTTACTTGGGTATTGTTTCTTGCTTGAGAAGATGATGCATTTTTCAAAGTGTTCAGAACTCCATTAATACAAAATTTATTTCCACTAGAAGTGACAACGGTAGATTGTTGTACAACAAAGATTTTACTTCCTTTTGTGAAGAACTTGGTAACACTAACAATTTTTTCTGTGGCTAAACCCCACAATAAAATGATGTTATTGAGAGGAAAAGTYGTTCTTTGCAAGAAATGACACGTTCTATATTATATGAAAATACTTTGCCAAAATACTTTTGGGTCGAAACTGCCAATATCGCTTGCCATGATGTAAATCAATTTTTCTTAATACCTTTTATTAGAAAAACTTCCTGTGAACTCATTTTTTGAAAAACACCAAATKTTTCATACTTCAAAGTTGGTGGATGGAAGTGTTTTGTGTTAAATGATAGAGATAAACTTGGTAAATGTTATAGCAAAGCTGATGAGGCTATAATTCTTGGTTATTTTTCAAATAGAAAAGCATATAGAATTTACAATAAACATAGACTTGTTATAGAATCTATGCATGTTACCTTTGATGAATCTAATGCTTTTGTAGGTTCTTCATATGATCTATCCAAGCAAGATCAATCCAAAGGAGAGCTAGTTGATCAAGTGAATCTTGAAGAGAATGTGGAAGAAGATAGATATAAATATATGCAAGAGAGAGATGAGGAGAATCATGATCAACCTGGAAAYAACTTGCCAAATGAACAAATTATTGGTGATCCCTCCCAATATGTAAGAAATGGTAGGCAATTTATTGATAACTTTACTTTACTTTCCAAAATTGAGCCTACTTGTATTGGTAGTGCTATGAATGATGATTTTTAGATTCTTTCCATGGAAGAAGTGTTGACTCAATTTGATAGATCTYATGTATGGAATGGTTTACCTAGACCTAAAGACTATCCAGTAATAGGGACTAAATAGGTGTTTAGAAACAAACTAAATAAGGATGGTAAAATTGTTAGAAATAAGGCTAGATTGATAGCTCAAGGGTTCAATCAAGAATTGGGTATTGATTATGATGAAGCATTTGTATTGTTGCTATACTAGAATCTATTCGTAAGTTACTTGCATTTTCATGATTTAAAGGCTTTAAGCTTTTTCATATGGACGTGAAAAGTGTTTTATTCAATAGCTTTATTGAGGAGGACATGTATGTTGAACAACCTCTCATTTGTTTCATGGATTATGTCTAAAACATGTTTTCAAATTGATAAAAGCTTTACATGGCTTCAAACATGCTCCAAGAGCTTGATTTGTCTAGAGGAAAAATGATACAACTCTCTTTATAAAATCAAATGATTCAAAAGACTCGTTACTTTGCCAATTTATTTCAAAGAGTTGTCCAAGATTATTCAAGATGTATTTGAAATGACTATGATGGGGAAGCTTACATCAAGGTATCTTTTTGACAGGCTATATATGCCAAATTATTACTCAAAAGATTTGAAATGGAGAATGCAAAAGAATTTAGCACACCTATGAGCACAACCTTGAAGCTTGACAAAGATGAGAGAGTTAAAAAGGTTGATGAGTCCAAATATCGAGGTATGATTGGTATTTTAATCTAATTGACGGCTAGTAGGCTGGATATTATGTTTTTAGTATATATATGTGCTAGATTCAGTCATGCCCTAAAAAATCTCATCATGAGTTGTTAAAAGTATTTTAAGACATCTTGTGGCACCTATGAGCTTGTGGTACCCAAAATGTGATATATTTGATTTAGTTTGTTATCCGAATGTGGATTATGCAAGGTGTAAGGTAGCAAGAAAGAGAACTAGTGGGACTTGTCAGTTCCTAGGACACTCTTTAGTATCTTGGTATAGCCAAAAGCAAAATAGTATTTTCTTATATACGGTGGAAGCCGAATATATTGCTATTGAATGTTCTTGAGCATAAATACTGTGGATTAAATATACTTTGATTGCTTATGGCCTTGACTTTGTGAGTGTCCCTATTTTATGTGACAATACTAGTGCAATCAACTTGACCAAAAATCCCATTCAAAACTCTAGGACCAAGAATATAGAAATCAAACACCGCTTCCTTAGAGATCATGTACAAAAAAGTGATATTTGGGTTGAATTTGTTGGTACAAATAATTAAATTGCAGATATATTTACTAAGCCTTTGGCCTGAGAAAAGGTTTTATATGATTAGAAGGTCAATACGAAGCATTAAATTCCATAACTAACATGTGCATTTTGTTGAGAATTTATTATGTCAGGAATTGGTGAGTTCGAATCCACGTTATGTTTATATCGGACTTCCGAATGACTTTGTCCCGACCAATGGTCATATTCTACATCAATCACACACCTCGAACACTACCTTTTTACATCAACTATCCAAATAGGTTTTCATTTCAGACTATCATCTCCAAAATTCTGAACTAAAACCCTCTACTTCCGAACAATTTGAACATCAGAAATTTTTCTACTTTGCTTACGTCTAAGCTGAAATCACTTTTCGGACTTCTTTGCAACCAAAACCCTCAGATTTCCACGAACTATCACATAGAAAAATTCAACATTTGTAGTCATGGCGAGAACAAGGAAGACACATTTTACTACARCGGAAGTGGAAATTAAAGGCAATTACARAAATAAAAACTACTAGTGTTAGTCCGAGATTCTTATAAGATGATAGTCGTGGCAAATATCAGGAGTTTATGTAACACCCCTATATCAGAAACTACCCAACTCCGGAATGTTGCCGATTTAATTCTCATATATTTAAAATTTTAGCGAAAGCTTTTAACAATAAAGTATTAAAATTTAAATGTTCAACAAGTTCATAAATAAATAAATAATTAATTAATAGAACGACTCTTGGGTAACAAAGCCTACTCCCAAACGATCTCCATRCACCATCTGATTAATCATCACCTGAAAYGTAAAACAAGGAAATATGGGGTGAGCTACTAAGATTAGTAAGCAAATCCCATGCATGAATGCATGAAAAATGCCCTATATGTCATAAGTTATAAAATTTCCATTTCATAAACCTTCTCATAAAAAATTTCCTTTCAAAATGTAAGAACTTTTCAAACATTTCCATTCCTTTAAAGTTGTGAGCTCACTTGGTGTAATGCCTAGCCATTAAGCTTGCAGTGGGCCATTATTCTTTGGAACCTGATCATATTTTTCACTAATAGAACCACAAATCGGTTAATATTACTTTAACTTATTCTAAACATCACCTTATAAGAGGTGAATAATACATGAATTTCCCACCCTACAAAGGGGTTAGGTTGGGTACGCTGGTCCCTCACGCCCCATTTTCGACTCACATCTTTCATAGCTTAGGCTTTACGCCCCTTTTTCAAAATCCTTAAAATTTGAAAAATAATTTATTCATAAAATCCCATTTCTTTTTTCCACTTCATTCCTTAAAACCTTCACATTCTAAATGCACGAGTGACTCATGCTAGGAATGATGTAAAACACTATAACCACATGCCCATGACATGAACTACATAAATCTAAATTTAAACTGCCCAACATGTTAATGGTAGGAACATATGACTTAAAATAATCCAATTATAATCACCAGACATATCACACAAAACAATCCAATTATAATCACAAAATATATCATATAAATAATTCAATTATACCAGACAATCCAATTATAATCACAAGATATATAACACAAAATAAGCCAATTATAACCACAAAATATATCATATAAATAATTCAATTATAGCCACAAAATATATCACATATGGAATACGATTAATRARTATGGGYTTACATAGAACTTAGATTCAATACACATTCAATTCACCTAAGAGCAATTTAATTATAACAATAATACATATGCGTTAATGAGAATATGAGAATTTACTTGCTTGTAGTCCTTAGTAAATTTGTTTACTTTCGCTAGTGGGGTGCCTTGGTTGCCCACAACGTTAATGTGCCACAGTATCATCAGATTATTACACAAAGAATATTCATCTGAAACTTGTTTAACTAAACACATTCATTTAACACTGGTGTTTATAGTTAATACCTTCATCATTTTTCCTATGGTGACCTTAGCCAATAATTTCTCAAGATGAATTTCCATGTCAATAATCGAACTACTAATAGTACAATTTAATTTCATGACTCCTAATTTGTTCTTAAAATAATAATAATAATTGTAATCACAATATATATTATTTTATCATACAAACCCTAATTTCACCCTAAATTATATTCCAATATATTTCTAGAATTATACCCTCCTTTTACTCTATCATACTAACTTAGATTTCATATTAAAATTGTAACACCCCCAGATTAGGAACCGTCCTAAGCTGAGAGTATTACATCATTCCACTCGTAAATAATCAACTATCATTTAAAACTCAACATTTATTCAAAACAAAAATATAGCGGAACATCAAGAATTTAAACCATTCAAAAATAATATAATTATCTTATTACATAAAATAAGTTTGAAAACAAGTTTCCCGAGTATCATAGCACACCCACAAGAGACCTCCTCGCYCCATCTGGTTACATATCATCTGAAATGAAATATAAGGAAAGAAATGAGCTAGAAAGCCCAGTAAGTAACCTCATGCATGAATGCATGAACATATCCTACATGTCATAAAATTTTAAGGTTTCGCCTTTTAAATGAAAATTTTGCAAACATTCCYTTTTCAAAATTTCTTTACAAAACATTCCYTCAAAATTTACTTATTGTAAAAACATTCCATTTCCTTTCATTCGTGAGCTCACTAGAGTGTAATGCCTAGCCACTAAGCTTTGCAGTGAGCCATCTTATTTGGAACCCGATTCCATTCTTACCGGTAGTACCGCAAAGCGGTTAAAATTTTATTTCTTTTAACTTCCATACTTTCACCTCCAAGGAGGTGAACATTCTTACCTACCCTCCAAGAGGGKAGGGTCGGGTGCACCGGTCCCCCACGCCCCATTTCCCACTCAAATCTTTTGTCGCTAGGTTTATACTCCTTTATGAAAACTTTAACACTTTCAAAACTTTAACATTTTCCTTTAAAATTCCATTTCCTAAACCCTTCACCTTCTAAATGTGTGAATGGCTCATGCTAAATGTGATATAGAATTCTAACTACATTCTCATGACATGAAACACATACAACTTTATATAATAAAACATTCAACAAATAGTACAAGATATGAAATATAATAGCATATCATTTGACATAAAAGTGCTACAGGATATGAACACATTAACATTCCTCASAATTACACACATCAACATACAAATCTCATACACAACATATTAGAGCAAATAAAGGCATTCAATTTCATTCATTTATAACGTCAATGAAATGGGAGGATTACTTACTCGAAGTCCTGTACATAATCGGGTTCTTACTTAAGTTTTGAAGTGGACTCCTTCAACCGATTTCAATGTAAGGCCTCGAAATGACCTAGTTTATTACAGAATGAGGGTCTATTTAGTTCGATCGTCTCAACTTAGGTATTATGTGTTTAATCCAAAAATGTCCTTTATAAATTTATAAATCCATATTTAGTTCTCATATTATCGAATATCATGTTTTAAGGGTACAATTCGACTTTCTTAAGCTCGAGAGAGTATAACAACCTCTAACATCATAGTGTATCTTCCTCCAAGCTAAGAATTTACAGTCAGGGGCAAAACAAGTAACTATGTAATTTACAAGCAAGCCAGGTCCAGTACAATTGTAATCGGTCTGATAGAATGTTATGCGTATTTCGGTTACATCTACTAAAATACACGATATCCAATGTGTTCGTCGACAATTGCACTAACTGGGTAGTATCCTCGGGTAGTGCGCTCAACGAGTGCGTGCCACATCGTTTGGGTGTCCAGGCGCCGAGCGCTGGGCGCGCCCAGGCATCTGGCGCAGGCCCCTAGGCCTTGCTTGCTGCTCCCTTGTTCCAGGGCCGAAAACTCAGCCTGACCGACAATCAAGTCGACCATCGACAGTTAGCCCTCTCAGTCCGCCCTTGCCTAAGCACCAGCGAGAAGATGGCCGTGCCTTTCGTCGATCATTGGTTCCTGTCAACACTGGGCTATAAAAACTCATGCAGCAACAACGATACGACGGCATGCGAGAAAGCTGCTGGATCAGTCACTCAGCCTTTTTTGCAAGCAGAATCGATCGAGTTAAAAAGAGAAGAAGACCTAATAAGGGAGGCAAAGTCCTGGCTGCTGCAATGAACGTCTGAGCCACGGGTAAAACGCACGAATTTGATAGCAGCAGCCACGCGCGTGGACCTTGGCTACAGATCCGTGAAGCACTTTCCCTCCCAAGCGGTGTAATGGTTCAGACGGACTCGGAGCGTGCTCTTTTGCTGCGTGCGCGACGAGCAGTAGACAAGGACAGACGAAAGAGGGAAAGAGAGAGCTGGCGACGAGCAGATCTGACGGCAGGGAAATCTATTGCGGTCGCTCAGCGAGAAGCGGTGGTCTCGGCCTAGCCGAGTAGCGAGCGGCTTCGAAATTTGGTGCGGCAAAAGGCTGCCACTACAAGTGTTGGCAATGGTGGCGGCGAGAAGAAAGGAAAAAGGAGGCAACGGGTAGGGTTTGGGCGGCGGCGGCAAAGGAAGGAAGAAAATGAAGGGTTTCTTTAGGGTTTTTCTTTTTCTTTTCTTTTCTTTTTCTTTCTTTTTATTTTCTTATATATTTTCTTTTCTTTTCCTTTTTTTAAAATTTATATTTTGGGCCGTAACCCAAACCGTTCGGGCCTTCCCATCCAAATCTAACCCAAAATTCATAAATTAAATATAACGAGTTTCCTTTCGATAAAAAGCCTAATTTCTGACTAATAAATAAATAGACCCAAATGATAATTCTTATTCGACACGGACAATATTTCCGTACATATTAAATGTACGGTTTCAAAATATTAATCACATATAAAATTTTCAACCCTAGTTGGAAAGTAAATTTACAAGATCAAACAAAAATTTATAAAAGCAAAATCCCAGGTGTTATAAAAAGTATTCCATATTTTATTTCTTAATTATTTTTACATAATACAAAACTTAGGTCATTCAGTTAATTTAAAAGAAGAAACTAAGGATTGACCTTGAATCCTGAACCTTAGATGTGGTATCGAGTCTAAGATGTAATGGCATCTATTTTGGAAAAACTGCGCTCCGAGAGTGCGAAAGGCAATCCTAGTCACTTGCCTGATCGCCTGGGCGCCTAGTCACCTGGTCACGAAGGGGTCCTTTGTTTTGATTAAGCTGGCAAACAGCAGGTTAAGGACCTAACCTCTGTGCTGCTGCTGGATTGAACAAACCTTTCTAGTCGGTAGTTGTAGACTACAACCGATGAGCAAAGGAGATCCAGTCATGCAGTGGAGGAGAGAATGGTAGATCCAGGCAGTGGTGTCGTGAGCTTCAGGCGGTGACACATGCCGAGGCAAAGTGTTTAGATCTTGTCAGCAAGCAACAAGGAGCGACCAGCAACGCAACAACTACTGTCTGAGCAGCGTCACTGAGCATGAGCTGGGGAGAATGGTGATGGGTGGACCTAGCAGATGGCGTGCAACCTTCACGTGGCAGGTAGAGGTGAGTTGCTAGTAGCTAGCTGAGCRGCTTCTATGTGGCAATTTGGGAGAGAAGTGGGCTATCGACGGGGAGAGAGAAGGAGAGAGAGGAGTGTTGCCAACAATGGGTCGGGGAGACAAGGGAGGAGGCGTGGCGGTGAGGCCAGCTAGGGTTAGGGTTTTCTTTCTCTTCTTTCTTTTGGGAAAGAATATGAACAGTAAACCTAGTTAAATAGGTTTTTTTTTTTTTTAATCTAACTTAACCTTAACCAAAATTCTTCCCTCGGCCATTTTTATTCCTTAACCAACTAAGTCCAATTAATTTAAATCTTATTAGTTTTTTCTTCTATCGCAAAACCGAACCCAAATTTTGATTATTGGATTAGAACATAAATTGTATATATATATATATTATATACGAAATTTATTTTATGGGATAGGGTATAGTAAAACCCAAGATTTATTTTCCCTTTTTCTTTTCGAATTTTATATAAATTTCATATATATATAAAGTTCGAAAGGAAGAAAGAAAACAAAAACTAAATTTCAGGTATTATAATTTAAGTTAAAGAACAAAAGTGCAATCCCTTGTAGAATTTTCTTAGAAGAAGTTCTCGGCTCATTTCTATACCTACAAAATTCTATTCAATGAYAATGGCTAGCACAATCTACTGATGTGAATAAAGAAATCTATTCTAATTTGATCCACAAGTTCTATGCCAACCTTGCAAAAAGTGTGAATGTAGAGACTGAAGACATTACATGGGTTAGTAGAGTTAGACATGTAGAAATGGTGTTGGATTTAGAAAGAGTGAACTTAATTTTGAATGTACTTGCTGGTGGATCAAAACACTAAGAAGTAAACAAGAAATGTCCAGTAGCATACTTCAACCCAGAGGATATTAATAATAGATTTGCACATGGAAGAGCTTTTCTAACAACTAAAGAAAGGGAAAGAAAGTACTTCATTGTTGAACACAGAGTATTCCGCAAAACTGTGAGAACATTTCTATTGTCAAATAAAGGACACAAGTGTAACACCCCCACATCAGAAACTACCCGAATTCGAGAATGTTACCGACTTAATTCTCATATATTTAAAATTTCAGCGGAAGCTTTTGATAATAAAGGAATAAAATTYAAATATTCAACAAGTTCATAAATAAATAAAAAATTTAATTAATAGAACGACACTTGGGTATCAAAGCCTACTCTCAAACGATCTCCATGCACCATCTGGTTAATCGTCACCTAAAACGTAAAATAAGAAAATATAAGGTGAGCTACTAAGCTTAGTAAGCAAATCCCATGCATGAATGCATGAATAATGCCCTATTTCATTTTCTCAATAAAAACTTTTTAAACATTTCCATTTCATAAACTTTCTCATAAAAACTTTCCTTTCAAAATATAAGAACTTTTCAAACATTTCCATTCCTTTAAAGTCGTGAGCTCACTTGGTGTAATACCTAGCTATGAAGTTTGCAGTGGGTCATTATTCTTTGAAACCCGATCACATTTTCTACCAATAGAACCGCAAAGTAGTTAACATAACTTTAAATTTTCCTAAATATCACCTCATAAGAGATGAATAATACATGAATTTTCCACCCTACAAGAGAGTTAGGTCAGGTGCACCAGTCCCCCATGCCCTATTTTCCACTCACATCTTTCATAGCTTAGGCTTTACACCCCTTTTTCAAAATCCTTAACATTTGGAAAATAATTTATTCATAAAATCCCATTTCTTTTTCCAACTTCATTCCTTAAAACCTTCACATTCTAAATGCACGAGTGACTCATGCCAAGACTGATGTGAAACACTATAACTACATGTCCATGACATGAACTACATAAATCTGAATTTAAACTACCCAACATGTTAACGATAGAAATATATCATATAAAATAATCCAATTATAATCACCAGACATATCACACAAAACAATCCAATTATAATCACAGGATATATCACACCAGACATTCCAATTATAATCACAGGATATATCATGCAAAA
Source organism: Rhazya stricta (assembly GCA_001752375.1). NCBI lineage: Eukaryota > Viridiplantae > Streptophyta > Magnoliopsida > Gentianales > Apocynaceae > Rhazya > Rhazya stricta. The sequence continues at coordinate 831,026 of MEJB01000026.1, read as the reverse complement.
CAAGTCAATTATAACCACGAAATATATCATACAAACAATACAATTAGAGCCACAAAATTTATTACGTATGGAATACGATTAATGAGTATGGGGAATTTACTTACATAGAACTCAGATTCAATATACATTCAATTCACCTAAGAGYAATTTAATTATAATAACAATACATATGCCTTAACGAGAATGTGAGAATTTACTTACATGGARTCCTTTACGTTAAAATTCTTATTTAAATTGCAAAGCGGAGTCCCTCGACCGTTCTCAATGTCAATGTGCTCGAAAATGACCTAATTGTGATTGCAAAAGAAAGTCCATTTAATACGATTGTCCAAACTTAAATATTTAACGCTTATTCCATGAACGTCATTTGCCAATTTTTAATTCATACTTAATTCCCACATCACCAAATCATCACATTCGTAATGGTACAACTTAAACTCCTTAGATCGGTTATTAAACCTAATCTATATTCTCTCACAATTTCACTTTAGGACATAATTACAGAAGTCATAACTTTCCAATATCGAATAGTAATATTTTCACTTTTAAATCGACAAACTCTAAGTGTCACGAAAGTGGCGTTGCGCCCCGGGCATGCACTCAGGCAACGCGCGTGCAACTGCCTTGGTCGCGTACGGTGCCTGGTCGCCTGGGTGTCTAGGCTCTTGGTCGCTAGGCGTCTGGGCACCTAGTCCAGTGAYAAGAACCAAGGAGATGGAGTGGCGTTCGGCACTGGTAAAGAAGAGAAGAGAGAGAGAGAGAGTGGGAAGGCCAGCATCGGTGAGACAGAGGGAGGAGGTAGCAATGGTGAGGGGGTTATGTTTTATCTTTAAGGAAGAAGATGAACAGTCATCTTCTTCATGTTATCAATATATATATATATATATTTATTAAAAGCTAACTTAAACCCAACTAAAATTTTGTTCATGGACCATTTTTATTACTTAACCAACTAAACCTAACTAAATTAAAATCTATTAGTCGGTAACTTAAAACCAACTAAACATAAAAGCTAACTTAAAATGAGAATATCACCATCTACTAGGTTCACAAACATTGTAAATGGGTTAAAATCACATGACTATRAGTTCTCTTCGAAAACCTAACTAAATTAAAAGCTAACTTAAAACCAACTAAAATTTTGTCCTCCAAATTGTCGGTAGCAGCCACCATCAAAAAATCTTGGTATGATATATGGCAAGAAGACGAGCAAAAACCTGCAAATTCTAGACAACAATCAGGATCAATCCCTAGCATTCCATCTCAGGTGCTGATGGAATTACTTGGAAATTCCAAGGAGTTCCAAAAACTTCTCAACAAATTCCAGCCTATTTCTTCAGACAAAAGGAAGGAAATAGTACCTGCCCAGAGTCAGCAAA